>CM033473.1:189916061-189998561 GCA_019447015.1 Hymenochirus boettgeri | reverse complement strand
CACAGACGCGGCTGATGTCATCGAAGACGCTGCTGGAGAGAAGGGTCCGTAAGTAACTATCGGGGCAGTTTTTTCAAAAATATTATGGCGGTTAGGGTTGGGGAGCTCTTTCTTACCTTATGTTACCAGGATTTCATGCTAGATGCCACAATCTCAGAGGATGGATCCAGATGGTGGGAGGGAGGGTGGGGGGGCTTGGGGGGCTTCCCTGTGCATGCTTCAGACCTTGATGAGGTTGAGGCACAGACAGCCACAGGATGAATCACTGACAGCTTCTACACAACAGTTTCCTGGACTTTGGAGGGGCATAGCAGAAGAACCATTTGGAGCAGAAATTTACAGTGAGGATTTTTTTAACCATAGAATATGGTCAGTATGGGGTTAAATTACAGTTTTGGGGGTGGACATGCCCTTCAATTTTAGCTAGTTTGATTGCTTTCTTACACTGGATTGGAAAAAGGCTGATGTTATTCCAATATTCAAAAAGGGTAGTCGTTCACAGCCAGGTAATTACAGGCCTGTAAGTTTAACTTCAGTGGTGGGGAAGATCCTGGAAAGTTTAATAAGGGAACATGTTCTAGAGTATGTTTCAAGGACTGACATTATAAGTAGTAACCAGCATAGCAGTAGATGTAGTTTACTTGGATTTTGCAAAGGCTTTTGATACAGTCCCCCATAGGTGACTAATGTATAAGCTGAAGTCTGTTGGTCTGGGGAGTTACATTTGTACATGGATAGAAAATTGGTTAATGAATAGGATGCAGAGAGTAGTTGTAAATTGGGCTTCATTATTATGGACTTAAGTGCTAAGTGGGGTGCCACAGGGTTCTGTGTTGGGGCCGCTACTATTTAATCTATTAATGATTTGGAAGTGGGTATTGTCAGCAAGGTTTCTTTGTTTGCTGACGACACAAAACTTTGTCGACCATTAAAAACTTCAGAGGATGTGCAATTGTTGCAGGGGGGTCTAGATAGATTGTCACATTGAGCTGCTAAGTGGCAGATTCAATATTGATAAATGTAAGGTGATGCATTTTGGACTTAAAAATCCTTGTGCTGCTTATACTATAAATGGCCCTGTGTTAAGTGAATCCTCTTTTTTGGGGGGGGATAACAAACTGGAAAGGTAGCAAGCAGTGCCAGGCGGCAGCAGCCAGAGCCTGCATGGTATTGTCTTGTATAAAGAGAGGTATGGATTCAAGGGAGGAAAATGTTATTCTCCCTCTTTACAAAGCATTGGCAAGGCCTCATTTGGAATATGCAGTGCAATTTTGGAATCCTGTGTAAATCTTTGAAATTGAAAGGGTTCAGAGAAGGGCAACTAAATTAATAAGGGGATTGGGGGAGCTTGAATATGAAGAGAGACTGGAAAAGCTACAGTTATCTATGCTGGAGAAAAGGCGCTTACATGGGGATATGATTACTGTGTATAAATTTATTAACTGGCCACGTTATTTACAGAGGACACGAGGACATCCCTTAAGACTTGAAGAAAAAAGGTTTAGGCTTCAAGTTTGGAAAGGGTTTTTCACTGTGAGAACGGTAAAGCTATGGAACTGTCTTCCAGTGGACGTTGTTATGGCAGGTTAGGTGGTCAGTTTAAAAAAAAAGCTGGATGAGTTTCTGCAAACAAGGAATGTTGCAAGTTACTGGTATTGATAAATAAAGTAGAGTTGATCCAGGGAAATTTCCGATTGCCACTCATAAATTTGGTGGGGTTTTTTTTGCCTTCCTCTGGATCAACAGTTAGGCAGGAAATGAGGATATTGCTAGATGGGTTGGACTGGATGGACATCTATCTTTATTCAACCTTAAACACTATACTATATATTTAGTTATTTACCTGTATTGTAGCCTTTATATTGATCTGGTCTATATCTTTGCTGTATGCTCACAGACAGCTCTGTCTGAGGATCATTAAATGCTGGGAAGTTGTTAATGTTTCTTGTGCTAGGAATTCCACTAAAAAATATAATACAAATTTTCATGTACAGAGTAATACAAATACTTGTTAATAATTTACTGAAGTGCCAAGCAGTATTATATGCTAGTGCTACTATTTAATTTTAAAATTATTTACAGACCATTAGCGCACAAAATTATTAATAATGAGTGTAGATTACTTTAAGTTTTGGCATGTATTCTGTTCAACACATGGAGCTAATGCAAAATGTGGCAAACTTGGGCTGTGCTATTCATTTGCAGCATCGAATCATTTTACTGGGTTACTACAGTTACTGCAGTACATCATTATTGGTTGTTGCAGATTAGAGGGCATGTCCACTCTCAGAGGATCCCCTTGCACCACCCCCCACCCCCCAAACCTAGGAACCCAAATATCTACAGAGAAATGCATTGACATGAACTGGTGCAATATTTAACTTTTTTTATTGCATACTAAAAGCTGCCCTACTTCCAAAAAGATTTGGAAGTGGTGCAGCCCCCACATAACAAGTGTTAAACACATTTTTATTAACATTATACCGAGTAACGTGGGTTTTACGCTCCTTTTATAGGGAAAAAGTGGTTATTACATCTCCCTGTTAGCCTTTTTCCCAGACCCTCCTAAATTTACCCATACGTAATCCTCCCACACGCTCTCCTCAACATTACCGCTTCTGGGTTGTGGCCATCAGTCTCCGCTGTGGCAGTGAAATCCTCTGCAGCTACATGAGCTTGAGCTAAAGAACTTGCATAGTCAGCAGAGGTGGCATCCACATCAGAGTAGGGGATTGGGTAGATAGGTAAATTTAGGAGTGTCTAGGAAAAGGGCAAGTATTGTAGTTCCTACGGTAGGTTTGTGCAAGGTGGTTCTCTGCTTATATAAAATATTTAGATATGGGGTAAACATCCCCATTTAATAGCATAGGCAAGACCTTGCATCAGCCCACATATGTTCTGCTGCATAGATCTTTTTGAGCACAGTATTTGGAATGTTAATATTGTATAATCTCAATTGTTCAGTTGCAAGTGTTAAGGATTAATAAAGCACCCAAACTACCACTGGTTAGTGACAGATAATCCAATGGAGAGACAGATAATCCAATGGAAACATGCTCATATATTTACCCTTAATATCCTCTTACCTGTAATAGCCCATTTTAGGTTGATGTAAAGTGGACAAAGCATTGTAATTCCAGTTCATGCGACCATCCTCAAATAGGAACAAAGAGAAGGAATGAATGCCATCAGTAGCCAGGACAGCTTGGTATGTGTTAGTCTTACAAGAAAATAGAAAACAATTAGAAAATAATAGTTTGGCATCATACCATGTTTAATAGTTAAACCCCCAATTCCTAAACAATTAAAACAATATATCACTGTTTGCATGTAAAGTTTGTATTTTCCTTTGCATTTATACTAATTCTGAGCAATCTAATTGGCATCATATAATGTAGATGCTTATATAACCATAGTAAATATGACAATAATGCATGTAATGCACAGAAGCATTTTATCTCTTTAATTGCATTGTGATAACCAAAATGTGAAGCCCACCATTAATTATCATAATCATAATTAATGATAAAAAAGTGTCTTGGGACAAATTAGTAAATGGCTTGGGAATTATTATTTATCATTTAAAGGGGAACTGTGGTCTAAAAATGACTTTAGGTAAATTGACAGGAATTGCTCTCCTGAGAATTTTTGCAATTTTTTGTCATTGTTTATTTTGCATAGTCTTGAAGATATTTACATTTTTGTGTGTAATATGTCAGCAGCATCACCAGGTCCCCTGCACTTCCTGCTTCCTGTTCTCCCACTCATGGACCCCATGGACCCTCCATTTGCAGCCCCGCTTTGGCCTCATGTGGCCCCACCCACTCACGGGTGCCGTAGGCCCGCCTACTCGTGGGTGCCTTCACACAGCAGGGAGGGGGAGGGACTTCCTGTCTCCTGTCCTGTCACTGAAGTTTGAGGCTGTGCTCACCAGTGGCGGCGTGAAGAAGCAGCCTTAGGTATGTCACATGTCAACCTCCCACCCATTAACTTTCTACTCAGTAATTTCTTTATATCTTTGGCTGTGGAGCATGTAGAGAGGTGGTTGATGGCTCGTAGGAAACTGGTCTTTCATTTAAACTTAACTTGTTTGGAGACCACAGTTCCCCTTTAAGACAAAGACATTATTTTAGCAGATCTTTATTACCATATGTTTTCTCCAGATTTTAACTAGAAATGGACAAACTCAATCACTTTCGTCTTGCCAGCTGTTTTACAACATACAGCTTGCATGAAATGTTTCCTTTGAACCCCATTAAATTAAATATGAGGCAAATATCCACATCTCTTAGATAATATTGTAAGACTTAACTTGCATATGCAAATATAAAAAAAAAGACTGTGGAAGATAATATATGTAAGCCTTTCATCTACCTTTTCTTCCAGAAATTGCCTTTTTTAAAGTAGCATATCCAAGTTGTATATATTTTTTAAGCAAGACTTATTTTGTAAAAAAGAAAAATGGGAAACAGAAGTCTATAGAATCCCACATAGCACTCTTAACTCTTGAAGCTACAAATACACTTTTTCAGTACCATAGAACCCTATTAATTTAAATCAAATTAACTAGACTGAGGTGATCCAAGTTTGGGTCGAATTTTATGAGTTTGTACGAACACGAACTATCTGAACTACAAACTAGTTCAGGCTTTTTTGAACTCGGGGACTTTTTTCGATAGTTATCTCAAATTTGAATTGTCAAATTTTTGAATTGGTAACCCATGAATGTACCCTTCGATTTCACTAACCCTCGAATGTATCGTTAGATAATGTATTTTATTGATTTTGGTAACCCTTGAATGTATCGTTTGATAATGTATTGTTTGTTGGTCCTCAAATGTATTGTTCGGTAACCCTCGAAAGTAGCATTAGATTTCGGTAACCCTCGAATGTATCGTTTGGTTTCGATAACCCTCAAATGTAGCATTTGGTAACCCTCAAATGTATCTTTGAAATGTACCCTTGAATTGCTTAAAACCCTGGAATATAGCATGTGGAAACCCGACAATTGTCCAATCCTGGGGAAAGATAGTGTTTAAATAAGTTTTGGTGATATGTACAGGTTCCCCAGACTATTTCCCAGGTCCCAGAGCCATTTACAGTAAGTTACCATTGCTATTTTATTGGTATTTTATCCAAAATTTTCAAACTATTTCTTCCCATTGGGTTCATTTTCAAACTACCAAACTTCCGAACTTTTACTGAAGTTCGAAAATGAACCGAACTTCAGGAACTTCAGCCCTCTCTATTCAAAAGTAGCTGGGACTTAAAACCTCATTAAGGAGATTCAATAAAAGTTCTTATCATTTAAAATGGTGCTAATATTGTCTCAACCAATCAGATCTTATTTAACATTTGTAAGCTTACATCTGATTGGTTGGGTCAAAATTAGCACCATTTTAAATGATAAGAACTTTTATTGACTAACCCTGCATATGCGCAATATGCAGCACTGCATACTAGGGAGTCTATACTCACAAGGAATCTATACTCACAGTGAGCCAAAAACCCACATCTGAGGAGGCGGCAATGACCCAGTGTGTGCAAAAAAGTCACAGAGCCCCGTCTTCACCCGGCATACAGCAGAGTCTGAGGATCCAAACTGTACAGAGCCACTCAAACATCCAATAGTCAGTATGAAAGCGACCGATGCATGATGAACAAACTCTCAGCTTCGTCGGGGTCTCAGACTGATTTTGTAATTAAAATGAGTGAAAGCTAATGTTAAAAATATGGTTTACAATAGGGTATAAATGTGGAAAATGTACCCATGTTTGTGTGGAAATCACTGACTGTAGCTGAGCTTTTATTTAGAGGGATCTAATATATTAAAAAGCCCCAGGTTGCAGACCCATATTACAGAAAATACTCACATTTTCATTCCCATAACTTGTTGAATTGTAGAAGGAAGTGAGTGGTGGGACATTTTCCCATGTTATTTTTAAAGCCCAAAGAGCATTAAATTGCTGCTCCAGAGACGAGTTGAAATAATCATTAATTGCTCTCTCCAAACTAGTTTTAAAACCATTATCTGAGTTGGAGGTCTGAAAATTGTAATCCTGAAACAAGAACAAATCAAAATTCTAGTTCATGGCTTTGAAAGACACTTCATAATAATCGGCCGAAACGAACGTTCGTGTGTACGAACCTTAACTGGCTATTTTGCTGTAGTTAACAGACAACATGATAGATAAATATTAAATCATTTTATTTCCAAGAGGATTTGCTCAATATTTGCTGTGTTTTGGATTCAAACATTAGATCACATAGTTGTAGAACCATTACTGTTGTCTGTGGGATCAGTCATACTAAATCAAGGATGCACATGGGAAATGGAATGCAGAGATAACTGAGTTTATTCTGCAGAACCATTAGACGTTTACCATCTTTCCCATACCAGCATATTCTATCCCTTTATAGCCAGTGTACATATATTCCTTAAACATGTTAATGTCAAAACCAAATGATCAATTCTAATACAGGAGGCTGATCGGGTTAGTGGCAGCAAAAAAAATCCATGTGTGTGAGCAGCTTTATAATACACTTTAACAACCATAAAATATATTTAGTATTTTGTTTAAGTCAGCTAAATATTATATTATACTGTACAATATTAACGGATATATTATATTGATTTAAACATTAGGCAGAAACATATAAAAATCAATTTAATCTTACCTGATAATATAGTTCCCCAATACCTCTTGAGAAGTCTGCATCAGCCCAGAAAGTTGCTATAACAGGGGGTGTAAAAGTGTCATTGTTCAGGAAACTTATGTATGGATAACTCAATATATAGGCTTGATCATAAAGATTGCGCTGAAATATTATTATACCATTGTCTGTAAACTGAAATAGAAAAGAATACATTTGTTTATATATTCAAATGGATGAACATTTTTTTTAGAACAGAAGAGAAATAATAACAGAAAATGGTTTACTTAACCGTAATATATCTATGCTAGCTTACATTGTGGATATCTATCCTGTCAACTGAATGCCAAAGGTTAAATTTAATATTTCCTAGCTAGTGGTAACTAAATGTATGGCGGACTGTATTGATGAATTTTGTAAGAAAAGCTAAAATTTGTAAAAATGGATATTCCAAAATTTCTCACACTAACATGTCTGATGATTGTAATAAAAGTTTTATTGATAGTATGAAGTGTCACAGAGAACTAAAGTCCATTAAATAAATCTTCTGGGCCAAAGTGTTCGTGTTCAACCCACTTTGTATTAAAGCATTGCTTGTTTATAAAGGATAAGCTTAAGGGAGTATTTAAAATATCTAACCAAATAAATAAATGTATAACTGCTTTTCAGGCAATTGTCTTTTTAAAAAAAAAAGACAATTGTCTATCAGTTTTAAAAATACAATTTCCAACACGCATACTAAAAACTTTTTCTTACCATACATTACAAAGTTACTATCCAATGTTCCTGCAACGTTTAGACAATGTTCCTGAAACATCAGAGCAAACAACTGGGCCCAATCTTTTTTGCAACAACCAATTTTACTACCGAATGTCAAATCTACCATAATCTAATCAGTCCAATCAGTGTATGGCCAGCAATAGAGACATTTAACTTTAAATTTGTCAAGGATAAGCAGCGGGAGCATCTCCAGATGTTTAGCAACTCCCAGCATTCTCTGGCTGTAGAGTGTACATGTCCTACATGTACAATGTAGGAGAATTCAGGAAGTTGTAGTTTCAAATATCTGGAAACCTCTTACAACTCTTTATATACACCACATATATACTTGTAAATTATCAGGAAGACTATTTCTTGAGGAAGACTATTTCTTGAAGACACAACAGGAATTATCTGGGTCTGCTCACAGGTAAAAGAGACAGCTGATCAGCACTGATTGGGTCTGCTCACAGGTAAAAGAGACAGCTGATCATCACTGATTGGGTCTGCTTACAGGTAAAAGAGACAGCTGATCAACACTGATTAGGTCTGCTCACAGGTAAAAGAGACAGCTAATCAGTGCTGTTTGGGTCTGCTCACAGGTAAAAGAGACAGCTAATCAGCACTGATTAGGTCTGCTCACAGCTGATGCAATTGGGGGGTAAAGGGTTGGCAATTCTTTTAAGAATCAGTGGTATGCAGAATTAAAAGGAACACATTTTAATATGTAACTACATTAGATTGCTAAAAACCTTATTACAAACAACTGTTTGTATACTCATGGATTGTGAAGCAGGATCTGGCTCTGATTTGTGGGAAATATGGAGCCTGTATGACAGGGATGTCGTAAGGGATGTATGCTAAGTAAGCACTCCTACAGGGGCTGACCTGTATTCCCACAGTTTGCCTATGGTTTCTTGTATAAAATAATCAGTTTAGATACTATTTCAAAATACTGAAATTACACTGGGGAAAATCGCACTTGCCCCTATTGGTGAAAAGATATGAAAATTACACAAAGGCCCATTTTTAATAGGCTTTCCATGTGTTACAAAACTAAACTTAATATAACAAACAACGAGGGAGGTCCAGACATTGAGCTGAAAGTGATAACTGTGAAAAATATATTCCATCAGAACCAAGTAAAAACAGTGGCAACGTTTCGGGCCACACTTAGCCCTTTCTCAAGCCTTGAGGCTTAGTGTGGGCCCAAAACGTTGCCACTGTTTTTACTTGGTTCTGATGGAATACATTTTTCACAGTTATCACTTTCAGCTCAACGTCTGGACTCCATCATTGTTGTTTGTTATATATGGATATTGGAGGGCTGGGGCAGTGAGGCCTTGTCAGGGAGCTCCAAACTTAATGTCATTGAGCTTTTATTGCTCATTTATTTGTGTTATACTTACATATAGGTTATTATAGAATGTAGATTCAAATGGGAATCCCATTGGAATATTGATTAATGGAGAAGAAAAATCTCTGGAATGTTTAGTTGCTTTCTTGTCATTGCTTGTAGAGCCATAGGGAAACATTCGTATTTCTGATAGGATAGAAGTAAATGTTTAAACGCAGTTCTTTGTTTTATTATTATTATTATTATTGTGGATTTATTTGGAACCAACATCTTTCATAGCGCTTCACAGTTACATGTGTATATTCACATCAGGCCCTGCCCCAAAGAGCTTCCATTCTAAGCACATTACAACCTATCAGTATGTCTTTATGATTGTGGGGGAAACTGGAGTGCCTAGAGGAAACCCACGCAAGCTCAAGGAGAACATACAAACTCCTTGCAGATGTGTCCAAGGGAGGAATCGAACTTAGGACATGACATCTATGATAGCTCTTATAGATTATGATTGAGTACAAGCCTAATGATTCTATATCAAGATTTAAAAAAAGATGAAAAAACTAATATTGTTAAAGGGCATCTATTATGAAAAATTATTTATTTTAAATTGACCAATACTGGAAATTATAATTCTTCCCAACCACCACTGTACAATTTATTTGTTGGTCTGTCCTCTATTTCCCCCTAGATATAATCTGAAACATATTGCATTTTAGCTGTTAATCAAGTGATTAAACCTTTCTGCTGTAAACAATTTTGCTATAGCTAGAATGGTGACTGATTTTTGACAGTTGGTATGCTGTATGCAGTTTTGACAGTTAATTTCACAAGAAATCAGGTCAGATATAAGTGGGAGTGGTTAAAGAGGGAGTGGTATACTTTCTCTGAGCAAAGCAAATACTGGATTGAAGGCATGCAGCAACACACACACCTCAGAGTAAGTGCTACTTAAATGTATTGAATTATAGATGAAGATGAGTCAAAGTAAATTTTTCAGTATAGTTGCCCTTTAAGAACTGATAGAGAACTAAGGGCCCTATTTATAATAGATCGGTATCGTTATCGTAAAATAACGACCGGGTTTTTACCGATAACGGTCGTTATTTACCGATAACGACCGTTATTTGCCGATATCGGTAAATACCGGTCGTTATCGGTAAATAACGACCGGTATCGGTAAATAACGGTCGTTATCGGTAAATAACGGTCGTTATCGGTAAATAACGGTCGTTATCGGTAAAAACCCGGTTGTTATTTTACGATAACGATCGGTATTTTACGATAACGATACCGATCTTTTATAAATAGGGCCCTAAAGTGCGTATAATGTTTTTTCAAAAACGGTTAAAATAAAATGGGCCTGAGGCAGGATAGGAATGGCATCACAAAGAAAACTGCTGCTGCCAGGCTTCCTGAGTGCGTAAGCATTATCTTTAATACAGGAAGGCCCAGGGTACTAACCTGGCTGATGAAAACTGTGTGGTAGTTCCTTTACAAAACAATATTGGGAGGTTATAATAATCAATCCTACCACCCTGCCCCAGGTACTTTTAATTTTTAAAACTTAATTTTTGCAGTACAGTTGCCCTAACAGTGAGCAAATACAATTCCACAAAAAGGCTAATACAGTATACTCTTAAAATGGCCACACACAATGCTGGCACAACTTATATGGCAGATTTTGACAGTAATTTCAGAGATATGAACATACACATTCAATCAACCCCCCAATACCTTTGCTTGTAGTTTATATTTGGTGTAATATTTCAGTATTAAGTTTCCCTAAGATGTACAATTAGTATTTGATATTATAATATTAAAGCTTTTTTCGAAAGATAGTGCAAGAGCCTTATTTGGTCTTGCAGATTATCAGTAGTAAATCTAGAAGGTGCAGACAACACAAATACACAGATTATGCATTATGAAGATCAACACATAATACTAATAACTGTTCTTAAAGGACAACTATGCTGTAAAAATTAACTTTTTAAAAATAAAAAGCACCTGGGGCAAGGAGATAGGATTGATTATTTTCACCTCCCAATATTGTTTTGTTGAGGAGATACAGCACATACAGTTTTCATCTGCCAGGTTATGGCCCTGGGCGATTCTATATTAAAGATAGTACTGAAGCATACATCCTGCTGCTCCTCATAGAAATGATATTGGGAGGTAAAAAGCACCAATCCTACCTTCCTGCCTCACATACTTTTTATTTTAACTGTTTTTAAAAAAACTTTATGCACTATAGTTTCCCTTTAAGTTATTTACCCATATTAGATATTTGTCATCCAAAGACCCCAACAAACAATTGGTTTGATTGACAAGGTAACACATGGATGCTCCTGCTGGGTAGAGCTTAAAACTGTCCGGTTTCAATACCAGATTCTGTGGAATTTATTAAAATTCCAAAAATCTGTTTCGAACGCAATTGAATCTGAATATTTTGAATTTGCAATGGCGATTATTTCTATCCAATTTTCAATTTTTATATTTTCTAAATGATGCTTTTTCTGAGTTTCAAAAATATTGAAAATTCCTGTGGGACCTGCAGTTTTGAAACTAAGTTCCGAATCAAAACCAGGTTATGGTGCCAAGTTAGTTTGCCAATATAAAGTTGCTTTGGAGATGCAAAACATAAGTGACAGTGTTAAGGGGATTTAGCCTTAAGAACCTCAGGTGTGGCTCTAAGAATGTATACAGATTTTTATTGCATACAGGTGTACAGTACACTGTAGCAAAGAATAGACTACAGTACGTTTTGTATGGATTATGTTATTTTTACTTACCCCAACGTACAACATATTTATATTGAAAATACTATTTGGAAAAGTAACTGCAATATCCCATCTGATTTCAAAATATATGTGTAGATTTACCTTTGCAGTTAAAACCATTTCCTGTATATCCATTGGAGCAGCTACACGAGAATGAGCCCATGGTATTAATGCATATAGCATTGGGATCACAATTACTCAGGTGTAGAGAACATTCATCAATGTCTAAAATACAAATAATTATTAGAATACTTGCACATTTAAAAGCATATTGTTAGTATTGTATTGTAAGTTTTAGACTCACTCCTAAAGTGTCAAGGTACTATAAAAAAATGCTTATTTTATTTATATGGTAGGTTTACACATTATTAATATATATATATATATATATTATATATATATATATATATATATATATATATATCTATATATATATATATATATATAGTTCAAAAAACAAAAAAGTTCTGAGCACTCCTATCTTCACACGAAAAGTTTATTAATAAACTTTTTCGTGTGAAGAAAGGAGTGCTCGCAACTTTTAGTTTTTTGACCTGTTGTATGGACAGATTGAGGCTCTGTTTTCCTTAAGCACCCGCTATATATATAAAAGAAAGAAGACTGAGTGCAACTCATTATTCATCATATAGTTATATATATAATATATATATATATATATATTATTATATATATATATATATGTATATCTATATATATATATATATATATATATCTATATTTGTATATATATATGACTATACTCTATCTCTATCTATCTCTACTACTATATATACTGTCTATTCGGGGGGGAAAGCTTCCCATTGGTGCACAATTGAAATGATCTACATATGTCTGTGTTGGATGTGCATTTTTGTGTTCATGCACCCCAATAAGGCTGCTGACGAAGTCTTGTTTAAGATGAAAAGCGGCCAGCTATAGACTTTTCATTTGCTCCCCAGAAGTACCCTTAATATCTCGATGCGGTGTAGTATCATTATTACAGTATTTCTATCTTGCTCTGAGGCCTTATTTTGATCTGCCACACTGTTATGTAGGATGTATACTGTTATTATCTAGATGTTATACTGAACCATCAATACTTGTTTATCAAGCTACTGAATTTATAGTGATTTGTATATTGACACCTTAAGATCTTTTGATTACCTACAGGGTTAAGTGCTTTATATAGCCTACACAGATGCATATACCTCTGTGATATGCCACTATGTAATGCTTAAGCACCACCCATCCTGGATATACCGGTATATCATATATTTAGATGTGTATTTTACCATATTTACATCACCATGGGTTACTAAAGGGGAGTGTTTTTAATAGTTAGGGATTCTTTTGTGTCATATATATATATATCTTTGATATGTATCTGCTACTCCCAGTTTTTGTATAATAAAGGAGTTTTTATATATATATATATATACACTGAGAAGTGTGCCCATTTTTTATAACCACAGCTTTGCTCTCTTTGCAAAAGGTTTTTGGTGAATGGAGCACCTTCTCACATGAATATTTACTCTCTATTTAGAGGCTATATTAACCAGTGCCCTTATAGATATCTCTCTATGTTTATGCACCCCAATAGAGCGCTTGCAACTTTTATAGCGCAACAGCTATTAGATGGAACTCAGAGCTTCAACTGCTATATTACATTCTGCAGAAAGACTTTTATAGACTTCTATCTGGGGCCCAGAAAACTTTAGAGGGACCAGCTACAGTGGCAGAAACAGACACTTGAGAAAGAACGCATGCACGTTGGAAACATGTTGTGATCTTGTAAGCAGCAATAAAGCACTTTGGATTGCAAACTGAGCTTTGCCTGTGTCTCCCTGCATTTGCTTTTGTTCCTGTTGAGAGTCAGAAACAGTATAATAGCACATACAATACACATATAGCAAAGAAGGGGCCCCCAAACTACAGCCCTGCTTAGATCCCTAATTCATCTTAATCCAGATATATTGATATTAGTGTGGCAGGGGTAAAAGGTACATTTTCATTTTCTGCATTTGTAACATCTCCCACCTCTGCCACTTTACTTACCCTCGCTACAGTTGCTACCCTGCCAACCCTTTTGACACTGACAGAAGAAACTGTTAACCTTGTCTACACAAACTCCTTGATTATTACAGGGATTACTAGCACAATCATCTGCCTCTGGGAAAACAAAAACAACAATTATATTTTTGTGCAGCATTATATAATAATTACACTATAATAATTAGCAATAATAACACTATATCTGTTGTATTCAGCTAGATCAACTGGACTGGATGTTTAGTTCTTAAAGACATTTCGCTAGTCATCCAAATGGCTTTCTCAATTCAGAATGACTTGTACAAGAATCTGTGGAAATTATAACACTTATAACAATTATAACACTGTAATTTCAAGCAATTTCCCATGCTGGTTCCTTTCCCTATGTATCTGTATGTTACCCACCTAACTAGACTGTAAGCTCTAGGAGGCAGGGACCTCTTTCCTCGTGATGCATGGTTGAAGCACCGGTATACATATTAATGCACATATGTATTTATTTATATATTTATTTATAAATTGTATGGCTTTTTGTATTATAATATTATACAGCACTGCGTCCCCAAGTGGTGTTATACTAATAAACATATGTAGTACATACATATGTGTAAGTAGGAGCCATAAAGGGCTAGGCATCACTGTGCACGTTGCATTGTAGACAGGTTTTGAAAAGCACGTGATCTCCAATTTTGCTTTTAGCATGAATTTTGATCCTGGCTCTGGGTATAGGTATGTATGGAAAACCACATAGAAAAACAAATTTCAACTGCATCTCATATTTTTTTGTAAAAAGTCTAAAACTAAAGCTGACCACACATGTAGAAAAATTATCAGAGGATTTCCTGATAGTCCCTTTGTATGTGATGTCCAACAACAAAGACTGACCATTAAAATAATCTGTTTTCGTTATCGGACATGGTTTCAGACTAATATTATTGGTACTGACCAGTCAATTGGCTAATAATATCAAAATGTGTTTGGCCAGCATTACTTAAAGATGGATCCTCTACTGCTCTGCTGGTAACACCATCTGGACCGTCTTCATTCAGCACCAGGCCAATTAGAAAAGACAGCAGCAAAATTACAGACACCATGATTACATGGGATTTAAGTTATATATTATCACAAAATAATTGTTTGTGAGGAGAATTTTATGTTAATTTTCTCTTAACAGACTAACAGTTCACTTACCAATTTGACACAGCCTTCCAATATATCCAGGACTGCACAAACAGGTGAGAGAATTTGCTATTATTTTACATGTGGCCCCATTCATGCAAGGAGTGCTGAGGCACAGACTGATATCTAAAAGGGAGGAAACTGATTTTAATACTTTGTATACTATTTGTTAAAAAGCAATCCCAAAGCATCACCTCAGTACTTACATATATCCTTACATCTGTACATATTACATTTGAACATAGAAGTAAATCCCTTTAATTTCCATTTTTTTAAAATAAAATGTCTAGTCCTTCAATAGATTTAAAAGGTAAAAGATTTCAGATTTATAACCTCTTAAGGTGGCCATATATTAGTGCGATATTACTTACCCTACCGAGTGCTCACACGACGTTCATCGAACCTGCCAGAACCGTCTCTCCCGATCTAATATCCGACCGACATGCGATAGCAAAATCCCATTCATTTTGCGATCGCATGTCGGACGAATATAAGATCAGGAGAGGTGCTTCCGTCGCGTGAGCACTCGGGTCGGGTAAGTAATATCGCACTGATGTATGGCCACCTTTACAAGTTATGGCACTACAACTTGCTTAATATATAAAACAAACCTATTATTTTAAATTGTTAGCGCTGGATGCGTGGGTGTCTTTTGCGAAACCCACACATTCAGCACTAAGATGGAGTTATTGTAATGTAACATCGGTTAACACTAGAGATGGATTGAACCCGAGTTCGCCCCGAACTTAAATTGTTTGGATGAACTCAAACTCTTTCGAACTTCCCAAACTATGAGCTAGTTTGGGTTTTTTGAACTCAATTACTTATTTTCGATAATTTTCTAAAAATCGATAATTATTGAATTCTCAAATTGGTAACACTCAAATGTAGCATTTGATTTTGATAACTCTCAAACATAACCTTCGATTTTGGTAACCCTCAAATGTAGCCTTTTGATTTCAATACCCTCAAATTGTGGCCTTCAATATCAGTAACCTTCAAATGTATCATTCGGTAAACCTCGAATGTATCATTCGATTTCGGTAACTCTCGAATATATTGTTCTGTAATCCTCAAATGTATCATTCGGTAACCCTCAAATTCAGCTCCAATGTAGCAAAAACTCAATGTGGAAACCCAACAATTTCCAGATTGTGGGGAAATTTAGTGTTTAAATAAGTTTTGGTGATATGGACATGTTCCCCACACCTTTTCCCAGGTTCCAGAGCCATTTACAGTAAGTTACCATTGCTATTTGTTCTGTATTTAATCCCAACTTTTCTAACTATTTCTCCCCTTTGACCTTTATGGGCTAGTTTTTGAACTACCGAACTCTTACTGATGTTCAGAAAGTTTGAAAATGAACCGAACTTTAGGAAGTTCGGCCATCTCTAGTTAACATAACTTTAAAGGATAACTGTATTGCCTCAAAGCCTGTTTAGTAAAGGTATGCAGCCCTCCCCATACATTTTTTTCCTGATTTCGAGCCTCTCTCTGCCTTCAATTAGCCATGCTGTGAAGGTGGTGTAACGATTCTGCCTCTAACTGTCATTCCAAGCTAGCATGCGAGAAAACACTCTACCCATCCTTGATCAGCTTGATTATGTAGACTGTATCCTAGCAACAGGATATTTCAAGTTTGTTTAACCAGCAGAGGAGGAGGAGAGAGGCTGTAACAGACATTCCCACCAGCCAATGACAAGTGTTATGTTAATCATGGCCTTGGGCGATCTAGTAGGTGGGCACTCATTTAGCCCTCATCTTTGTTGTGTAATATCTAAGAAAATGGTAGCACAGCTGTAAACATGAGTAAGTGATTTCAGCTGCTGGAAGTGAGGACATGTAATGGGGTGCAGCTGTTTTTTTTTTATATTGTTGTCCTTTAACTCCTGAAAAATACCCAGCTCCCCCTGTAGATGAGGCTTCATGTCTAGCACCTTGATATTATTTTGTGTAAATTAAATCATACACTATACCTGTTTTTGTAGGATATGTCTCCATGGTGGTGACTGTAGCCAGTGTAGTAAGCATAGTAGGCAGAGAGGTATTTGTATGCATATGTGTTGTCATAGAATTTACATTATCTGTGTCCTCAGAATTGGTCATTGCAAATGAAGAAATTCCCACAGTAGTTAATTCAACAGATGTAGGTTCCAAACTTGTTTGTCTAATTGCTGTCCTCTTTGCTATTGCAGTTGAAGGGAGAAAAAAACTTATTTGTTCTGTAGAAAAGGCAGCATTAGGGGATTCTGGAAATGTTAGTAAAGAAGCTGGATGTATTTTAGTTGTAATACCAAGGCTTTGTTCACTGACAAGAGATGTGGTGTCTGTTTCAACAGTTGGTTGAGTGTCTGAACTTATTGTATTAATTGTAGGTTGTGAATTGTTGGTTAATAAGGAATGTAAAGTTTCAGTTTCCTTAGTAACTATTAGAAAAGAAGTTACTATATTTTCTGCTGTAGTAATAAGTACATTTTGGTTGACAGGCAATGTTTTTGATATAACTACAGTTGGTTGAATCTTGAGAGTATATGACGTTGCTTCAGAATATTTTGTTGAGATGGAACTGATATTTTCTGGAACCTCAGGTGAACTTCCATAGGATAATAATTCAACAGATGCCAATTCCAAATTTGTTTGTCTATTTGCTGTACCCTGTGTTATGGTAGTTGGAGAGGAAGACAAATGTGTTTGTTCTATAGAAATATCAGCGTAAGATGATTCTGTAAATGATGGTGAGGAAGCTGATATTATTTTACTTGAAGAAGCACTGGCATATTCACTGAGCCCTGACAAAGAGAGTGGTATCTGTTTCTGCATTGGTTGACTTTCAAACTCATTGTATTAGTTGTTGGTCCTAAATGATCTTTGAGGAAGGATTAATATTTTTAGTTATCTGAGCATCTGTGGTTTCAGATGCAGACAAACTTGGAAGAGATGATTCATAGAATGTCGTTTCAATAACTGCTTGAATGTTTACTTGGTAAACTCATTGTACTGGAAGATGGAAAGAGACAGAAATGCTTTGTTCTGTTGGAAAGGTATCCATAGCTTGTTCAGTAACAGCTAGTGAGGAAGCTGTTATCATTTCACTGTGGTAACAGGTTTTGCTCAGTAAAAAGGGTAGTAGTAGTCGATTTTTCAATTGATGGTCCTTCGGAATTTGCATTATTCACTGGTGCAGATTTGTCTTGGGAGGTGGTAATGAAGCTTTCCTGTTAACTTAGACTCATCATAGAAGACAAAGAAATACCCAGAGAAGATACTTCTATGGATGCAGATTCTAAGTTTGTATGTTCACTTGTTTTACTCTGTGTCATGGAGATGAAGTGAGACAGAGTTTATTTGTTCAGTTGAAAATCATAATTAGGTATTTCTGTACCAGTTGGTAAGAAGCTGTTATTATTCCTTCTGTGTTATTAGGATTTTTTTCACTTACATGGAAATGGTGTCAGTATCAAAAGATGATTGGCTTTTTGAGCTTAGCATATTTGTTCTGATTCAGAATGATCAGATGAAAATAAATTACCATTTTCTGTGACTTCAATATTGGTCCTTGCAGATGAAGAAATTCCCAGAGAAGTTAATTCAACAGATGCCAATTCCAAACTTGTTTTGTCTATTTGCTGTACCCCTGTGTCATGGTAGTTGGAGAGGAAGACAAATGTGTTTGTTCTATAGAAATATCAACGTAAGATGATTCTCTAAATGATGGTGAGGAAGCTGATATTATTTTACTTGAAGAAGCACTGGCATATTCACTGACAAGAGAAGTGGTATCTGTTTCTGCAATTGGTTGACTCTCTAAAGTAATTGTATTAGTTGTTGGTACTAAATGATCTGTTGGGGAGGATTGATATTTTCAGTTATCTCAGCATCAGTTGTTTCAGATGCAGACAACTTGGAAGAGATGATTCAATAATGTCGTTTCTAAACTGCTTGAATGTTATACTTGGTAAAATCATTGTACTGGAAGATGGAAAGAGACAGAAATGCTTTTGTTCTGTTGGAAAGTATCCATAGCTTGTTCAGTAACAGCTAGTGAGGAAGGTATCATTTCACCTGTGGTAACAAGGTTTTGCTCTGTAAAAAGTGAAGTAGTAGTCGATTCTTCAATTGATGGACTTTCGGAATTTGCATTAGTCACTGGTGCAGTATTGTATTGGGAGGTGGTAATGAAGCTTTCTGTTAACTTAGAATCAGTCACAGAAGATGTAGTAATACCCAGAGAAGATAATTCTATGGATGCAGATTCTAAGCTTGTATGTTCACTTGTTTTACTCTGTGTCGTGGAAGACGAAGTGGAGATGGAGTTTATTTGTTCAGTTGAAAATCTGTATAGCTATTTCTGTACCAGTTGGTAAAGAAGCTGTTATTATTCCTTCTGTAGTTATTAGGAGTTTTTCACTTACCATGGGAAATGGTGTCAGTATCAAAAGATGATTGCTTTTTTGAGCTTAGCATATTTGTTACTGATTCAGAATGATCAGATGAAAATTAAAGTACCATTTTCTGTGACTTCAGTATTGGTCCTTGCAGATGAAGAAATTCCCAGAGAAGTTAATTCAACAGCTGCCAATTCCAAACTGTTTTGTCTATTTGCTGTACCCTGTTTCATGGTAGTTGGAGTGAAAGACAAGTGTTTGTTCTATAGAAATTCAGCGTAAGATGATTCTGTAAATGATGGTGAGGAAGCTGATATTATTTTACTTGAAGAAGCACTGGCATATTCACTGAAAAAGAAGTGGTATCTGTTTCTGCAATTGGTTGACTTTCAAAATTCATTGTATTAGTTTTTGGTGCTAATGATCGTTGAGGAAGGATTGATTTTTTAGTTATCTGAGCATCTGTGGTTTCAGATGCAGACAAACTTGGAAGAGATGATTCAATAGATGTCGTTTCCTAAACTGCTTGAATGTTTTACTTGGTGAACTCATTGTACTGGAAGATGGAAAAGAGGCAAGATGCTTTGTTCTGTAGGAAAGGTATCCATAGCTTGTTCAGTAACAGCTAGTGAGGAAGCTGTTATCATCTCAACTGTGGTAACAGGTTTTGCTCATAAAAAGTGAAGTAGTAGTCGATTCTTCAATTGATGGACTTTTCGAGATTTGCATTAGTCACTGGTGCAGAATTGTCTTGGAAGGTGGTGTTGAATTTTTTTGTTAACTTAGACTCAGTCACAGAAGACAAAGAAATACCCAGAGAAGATACTTCTATGATCAGATTCTAAGCTTGTATGTTCACTCTTGTTTTACCTGTTCGAGATATGAAGTGGAGATGGAGTTTATTTTGTTCAGTTTGAAGAATCTGTAATAGGTATTTCTGTACCAATTGGTAAAGAAGTATGTTATATTCCTTCTGTAGTTATTAGGATTTGTTCACTTACAAGGAAATGGTATCAGTATCAAAGATGATGGCTTTTTGAGCTAGCATATTTGTTACTGATTCAGAATGATCAGATGAAAATAAATTAACATTTTCTGTGACTTCAGTATTGGTCCTTGCAGATGAAGAATTCCCAGAAAAGTTAATTCCCAGATGCCAATTCCAAACTTGTTTGTCTATTTGCTGTACCCTCTGTCATGGTAGTTGGAGAAGAAGACAAATAAGTTTGTTCTCCAGAAATATCAACGTAAGATGATTCTGTAATGATGGTGAGGAAGCTGATATTATTTTACTTGAAGAAGCACTGGCATATTCCCTGACAAGAGAGTGGTATCTGTTTCTGCAATTGGTTGACTTTCTGAAGTAATTGTATTAGTTGTTGTACTAAATGATCTGTTGAAGGATTAATATTTTTAGTTATCTCAGCATCAGTTGTTTTCAGATAAGAAAACTTGGAAGAGATGATTCAATAGATGTCATTTCTAAAACTGCTTGAAGTGTTTCTTGGTGAACTCATTGTACTGGAAGATGGAAAAGAGGCAAGAATGCTTTGTTTGGTAGGAAAGGTATCCATAACTTGTTCATAACAGCTAGTGAGGAAGCTGTTATCATTTCAACTGTGGTAACAAGGTTTTTGCTCTGTAAAAAGTAGTAGTAGCTGATTCATTAATTGATGAACCTTCAAAATTTGCATTAGTCACTGTTGCAGAATTGTCTGGGAGGTGGTATTGAAGTTTTTTGTTAACTTAGACTCAGTCACAGAAGACAAGAAATTCCCCAGAGAAGTTAATTCAACAGATGCCAATTCCAAACTTGTTTGTCTATTTGCTGTACCCTGTGTCATGGTAGTTGGAGAAGATGACAAATATGTTTGTTCTATAGAAATATCAACGTAAGATGATTCTGTAAATGATGGTGAGGAAGCTGATATTATTTTACTTGAAGAAGCACTGGCATATTCACTGACAAGAGAAGTGGTATCTGTTTCTGCAATTGGTTGACTCTCTAAAGTAATTGTATTAGTTGTTGGTACTAAATAATCTGTTGAGGAGGGATTGATATTTTTAGTTATCTCAACATCAGTTGTTTCAGATGCAGACAAACTTGGAAGAGATGATTCAATAGATGTCGTTTCTAAACTGCTTGGATGTTTACTTGGTAAACTCATTGTACTGGAAGATGGAAAGAGACAGAAATGCTTTGTTCTGTTGGAAAGGTATCCATAGCTTTGTTCAGTAACAGCTAGTGAGGAAGCGTTGTTATCATTTCACACTGGTAACAAGTGTTTGCTCAGTAAAAAGTGAAGTAGTAGTCGATTCTTCAATTGATGGGCCTTTCGGAATTTGCATATTCACTGGTGCAGATTTGTCTTGGGGGGTGTAATGAAGCTTTCTGTTAACTAGAATCAGTCACAGAAGATGTAGTAATACCCAGAGAAGATAATTCTATGGATGCAGATTCTAAGCTTGTATGTTCACTTGTTTTACCTCTGTGTCATGGAAGATGAAGTGGAGACAGAGTTTTTTGTTCAGTTGAAACCCAGTAATAGGTATTTCTGTACCAGTAGGTAAAGAAGCTATTATTATTCTTCTGTAGTTATTAGGTTTGTTCACTTACAGAGAAATGGTATCAGCTCAAAGAATGATTGGTTTTTTGAGATTAGCATATCTGTTACTGATTTAGAATGATCAGATGAAATAAATTGACATTTTCTGTGACTTCAGTAATGGTCCTTGCAGATGAAGAAATTCCCAAGAAGTTAATTCAACAGATGCCAATTCCAAACTTGTTTGTCTATTTGCTGTGCCCTGTGTCATGGTAGTTGGAGAAGAAGACAAATATGTTTGTTCTATGGAAATATCAACGTAAGATGATTCTGTAAATGATGGTGAGGAAGCTGAATATTTTACTTGAAGAAGCACTGGCATATTCACTGACAAGAGAAGTGGTATCTGTTTTGCAATGTGGTTGACTCTCTAAAGTAATTGTATTAGTTGTTGGTACTAAATAATCTGTTTGAGGAGGGATTGATATTTTAATTATCCCAGCATCAGTTGTTTCAGATGCAGACAAACTGGAAGAGATGATTCAATGAGATGTCGTTTCTAAACGCTTGAATGTTTACTTGGTAACTCATTGTACTGGAAGATGAAAAGAGACAGAAATGCTTTGTTCTGTTGGAAAGGTATCCATAGCTTGTTCAGTAACAGCTAGTGAGGAAGGTGTTATCATTTCAACTGTGGGTAACAAGGTTTTTGCTCAGTAAAAAGGGTTGTAGCAGTCGATTCTTCAATTGATGGTCTTTCGGAATTTGCATTATTCACTGGTGCAGATTTGTCTTGGGAGGTGGTAATGAACTTTCTGTTAACTTAGAATCAGTCACAGAGATGTAGTAATACCCAGAAAATAATTCTATGGATGCAGAGTCTAAGCTTGTATGTTCACTTGTTTGACTCTGTGTCATGGAAGATGAAGTGGAGACAGAGTTTATTTGTTTCAGTTGAAAACCCAGTAATAGGTATTTCTGTACCAGTAGGTAAAGAAGCTGTTATTATTCCTTCTGTAGTTATTAGGATTTGTTTCACTTACAAGAGAAATGGTATCAGCATCAAAGATGATTGGCTTTTTGAGATTAGCATATCTGTTACTTGATTCAGAATGATCAAGATGAAAAAATTGACATTTTCTGTGATTTCAGTAATGGTCCTTGCGATGAAGAAATTCCCAGAGAAGTTAATTCAACAGATGCCAATTCCAAACTTGTTTGTCTATTTGCGTACCCTGTGTCTGGTAGTTGGAGAAGAGACAAATATGTTTGTTTCTATAGAAATATCAACGTAAGATGATTCTGTAAATGATGGTGAGGAAGCTGATATTATTTTACTTGAAGAAGCACTGGCATATTCACTGACAGAGAAGTGGTATCTGTTTCTGCAATTGGTTGACTCTCTAAAGTATTGTATTAGTTATGTTGGTACTAATAATCTTTGAGGAGGGATTGATATTTTTTAATTATCTCAGCATCAGTTGTTTCAGATCAGACAAACTTGGAAGATGATTCTATAGATGTCATTTCTAAACTGCTTGGATGTTTACTTGGTGAACTCATTATACTGGAAGATAAAAGAGACAGAAATGCTTTGTTCTGTTGAAAGGTATCCATAGCTTTTTCAGTAACAGCTAGTGAGGAAGGTGTTATCATTTCAACTGTGGATAAGGTTTTGCTCAGTAAAAAGGGTAGTAGTAGTCGATTCTTTAATTGATGGTCTTTCGGAATTTGCATTATTCCACTGGTGCAGATTTGTCTTGGGGGTGGTAATGAAGCTTCTGTTAACTTAGAATCAGTCACAGAAGATGTAGTAATACCCAGAGAAGATAATTCTATGGATGCAGATTCTAAGCTTGTATGTTCACTTGTTTGACTCTGTGTCATGGAAGATGAAGTGGAGACAGAGTTTATTTGTTCAGTTGAAAACCCAGTAATAGGTATTTCCTGTACCAGTAGGTAAGAAGCTGTTATTATTCCTTCTGTAGTATTAGGATTTGTTCACTTACAAGAGAAATGGTATCAGCATCAAAGATGATTGGCTTTTTGAGATTAGCATATCTGTTACTGATTCAGAATGATCAGATGAAAATAAATTGACATTTTCTGTGACTTCAGTAATGGTCCTTGCAGATGAAGAAATTCCCAGAGAAGTTAATTCAACAGATGCCAATTCCAAACTTGTTTGTCTATTTGCTGTACCCTGTGTCATGGTAGTTGGAGAAGAAAAAAATATGTTTGTTCTATAGAAATATCAACGTAAGATGATTCTGTAAATGTGGTGAGGAAGCTGATATTATTTTACTTGAAGAGCACTGGCATATTCACTGACAAGAGAGTGGTATCTGTTTCCTGCAATTGGTTGACTCTCTAAAGTAATTGTATTAGTTGTTGGTACTAAATATCTGTTGAGGAGGGGTTGATATTTTTAATTATCCAGCATCAGTTGTTTCAGATGCAGACAAACTTGGAAGAGATGATCTAGATGTCGTTTCTAAACTGCTTGAATGTTTACTTGGTAAACTCATTGTACTGGAAGATGGAAAGAGACAGAAATGCTTTGTTCTGTGGAAAGGTATCCATAGCTTGTTCAGTAACAGCTAGTGAGGAAGGTGTTTATCATTTCAACTGTGGTAACAAGGTTTTGCTCAGTAAAAAGGGTTGTAGTAGTCGTTCTTCAATTGATGGTCTTTCGGAATTTGCATTATTCACCTGTGCAGATTTGTCTTGGGAGGTGGTAATGAAGCTTTCTGTTAACTTGAATCAGTCACAGAAGATTAGTAATACCCAGAGAAGATAATTCTATGGATGCAGAGTCTAAGCTTGTATGTTCACTTGTTTGACTCTGTGTCATGGAAGATGAGTGGAGACAGAGTTTATTTGTCAGTTGAAAACCCAGTAATAGGTATTTTCTGTCACCAGTAGGTAAGAAGCTGTTATTATTCCTTCTGTAGTTTATTAGGATTTGTTCACTTTCAGAGAAATGGTATCAGCATCAAAAGATGATTGGCTTTTTGAGATTAGCATATCTGTTACTGATTCAGAATGATCAGATGAAAAATAAATTGACATTTTCTGTGATTTCAGTAATGGTCCTTGCAGATGAAGAATTCCCAGAGAAGTTAATTTCAACAGATGCCATTCCAACTTGTTTGTCTATTTGCTGTACCCTGTGTCATGGTAGTTGGAGAAGAAGACAATATGTTTGTTCTATAGAAATATCAACGTAAGATGATTCTGTAAATGATGGTGAGGAAGCTGATATTAATTTTACTTGAAGAAGCACTGGCATATTCACTGACAAGAGAAGTGGTATCTGTGTCTGCAATTGGTTGACTCTCTAAAGTAATTGTATTAGTGTTGGTACTAAATAATCTGTTGAGGAGGGATTGATTTTTAATTTTAATTGATCTCAGCATCAGTTGTTTCAGATGCAGACAAACTTGGAAGAGATGATTCTATAGATGTCATTTCTAAACTGCTTGGATGTTTACTTGGTGAACTCATTATACTGGAAGATGGAAAGAGACAGAAATGCTTTGTTCTGTTGGAAGGTATCCATAGCTTGTTCAGTAACAGCTAGTGAGGAAGGTTGTTATCATTTCAACTGTGTAATAAGGTTTTGCTCAGTAAAAAGGTGTAGTAGTCACGAATTCTTTAATTGATGGTCTTTCGGATTTGCATTATTCACTGGTGCAGATTTGTCTTGGGAGGTGGTAATGAAGGCTTTCTGTTAACTTAGAATCAGTCCAGAAGATGTAGTAATACCCAGAGAAGATAATTCTATGGATGCAGATTCTAAGCTTGTATTGTTCACTTGTTTTGACTCTGGTGTCATGGAAGATGAAGTGGAGACAGAGTTTTATTTGTTCGTTGAAACCCAGTAATAGGTATTTCTGTACCAGTAGGTAACAGAGCTGTTATTATTCCTTCTGTAGTTATTAGGATTTGTTCACTTACAAGAAAATGGTATCAGCATCAAAAGATGATTGGCTTTTTGAGATTACTATATCTGTTACTGATTCAGATGATCAGATGAAAATAAATTGACATTTTCTGTGACTTCATGTAAGGTCCTTGCAAGATGAAGAAATTCCCAGAGAAGTTAATTCAACAATGCCAATTCCAACTGTTTGTCTATTTGCTGTACCCTGTGTCATGGTAGTTTGGAGAAGAAGAAAAATAGTTTTGTTCTATAGAATATCAACGTAAGATGATTCTGTAATGATGGAGGAGCTGATATTATTTTACTTGAAGAAGCACTGGCATATTCACTGACAAGAGAAGTGGTACTGGTTTCTGCATTGGTTGACTCTCTAAGTAATTGTATTAGTTGTTGGTACTAAATAATCTGTTGAGGAGGATTGATATTTTTATTATCCCACATCAGTTGTTTCATATGCAGACAAAACTTGGAAGAGATGATTCATAGATGTCGTTTCTAAACTGCTTGATGTTTACTTGGTAACTCATTGTACTGGAAGATGGACAAGAGAGCAGAATGCTTTGTTCTTGTTGGAAAGGTATCCATAGCTTTTCAGTAACAGCATGTGAGGAAGCTGTTATCATTTCAACTGTGGTAACAAGGTTTTGCTCAGTAAAAAGGGTAGTAGTAGTCGATTTCTTCAATGATGGTCCTTCGAATTTGCATTATTCACTGGTGCAGATTTGTCTAGGAGGTGGTATATAGCTTTCTGTTAACTTAGATCAGTCACAGAAGATGTATATACCCAGAGAAGATAATCTATGGTCAGATTCTAACTTGTTATGTTTCACTGTTTTACTCTGTGTCGAGGAATGATGTGGAGATGGAGTTTACTTGTTCAGTTGAAAATCTGTAATAGGTATTTCTGTACCAGTTGGTAAGAAGCTTTATTATTCCTTCTGTAGTTTAATAGGAATTTGTTCACTATATGGGAAATGGTATCAGTATCAAAAGATGATTGGCTTTTTGAGATTAGCATATCTGTTACTGATTCAGATGATCAGATGAAAATAAATTAACATTTTCTGTGACTTCATTATTGTCCTTGCAGATGAGAAATTCCCAGAGAGTTAATTCAACGATGCCAATTCCAACTTGTTTTGTCTTTGCTGTACCCTGTGTCTGGTAGTTGGAGAAGAAGACAAATTTTTGTTCTAAGTAAAGATCACGTAGATGATTCGTAATGATGGTGAGGAAGCTGATATTATTTTTACTTGAAGAGCACTGGCATATTTCACTGACAAGAGAAGTGGTATCTGTTTCTGCAATTGGTTGACTCTCTAAAGTATTGTAGTTAGTTGTTGGTACTAAATATCTTTGAGGAGGATTGATATTTTTAATTATCTCAGCATCAGTTGTTTCAATGCAGACAACTTGGAAAGAGATGATTCTATAGATGTCATTTCTAAACTGCTTGAATGTTTACTTGGTGAACTCATTGTACTGGAAGATGGAAAAGAGGCAGATATGCTTTGTTCTAAGGAAGGTATCCATAGCTTTTTTCAGTAACACTAGTGAGAGCTGTTATCATTTCACTGTGGTAACAAGGTTTGCTCTGTAAAAAGATAAGTAGTAGTCGATTCTTCATTGATGGACTTTCGGAATTTGCATTAGTCCTGTGCAGTATTTTTTGGGGAGGTGGTAATGAGCTTTCTGTTAACTTAGAACGTCACAGAAGATGTAGTATACCCAGAGAAGATATTATCTATGGATGCAGATTCTAAGCTTGGTAGTTCACTTGTTTCTCTGTGTCGTGGGTGAGACGAAGTGGAGAGGGAGTTTATTTTGTTCAGTTGAACAATCTGTAATACTATTGTCTGTACCAGTTGGTAAAGAGCTGTTATTATTCCTTCTGTAGTTATTAGATTTTTTCACTTACATGGGAAATGGTGTCAGTATCAAAGATGATTGGCTTTTTGAGCTTAGCATATTTGTTTACTGATTCAGATGATCATATGAAAATAAAGTACCATTTTCTGTGACTTCATATTGGTCCTGTGCTATGAAGAAATTCCCGAGAAGTTAATTCAACAGATGCCAATTCCAAACCTTGTTTGTCTATTTGCTGTCCCTGTGTCATGTTAGTTGCAGTGGAAGACAAATTTGTTTGTTCTATAGAAATATCAACGTAGATGATTCTCTAATGATGGTGAGGAAGCTGATATTAATTTTACTTGAAGAAGCACTGGCATATTCACTGACAAAGAAGTGGTATCTGTTACTGCAATTGGTTGTACTTTCAAAATTCATTGTATAATTGTTGGTCCTAAATGATCGTTTGAGGAAGGATTGATATTTTAGTTTTCTGAGCTCTGTGGTTTCCGATGCGGACAAACTTGGAAGGATGATTCATAGATGTCATTTCTAACTGCTTGAATGTTTACTTGGTGAACTCATTATACTGGAAGATGGAAAAGAGGCAGGAGTCTTTGTTCTGTAGGAAAGTATCCATAGCTTGTTCAGTAACAGTTAGTGAGGAGCTGTTATCATCTCAACTGTGGTAACAAGGTTTTGCTCAGTAAAAAGTGAAGTATTAGGTCGATTCTTCTTCATTGATGGACTTTCGGAATTTGCATTAGTCACCTGGTGCGAATTGTCTGGGAGGTGGTAATGAAGCTTCTGTTACTTAGAATCAGTCCACAGAGTGTAGTAATTCCCAGAGAATAAATTCAGGATGCAGATTCTAAGCTAGCTGTATTGTTCACTTGTTTTACTCTGTGTCAAGAGATGAAGTGGAGATGGAGTTTACTTGTCAGCTGAAAAATCTGTAATAGGTATTTCTGTCCAGTTGATAAAGAAGCTGTCATTATTCCTTCTGTATTAATAGGATTTGTCACTTTATTGGAAATGGTATCATATTAAAAGATGATTGGCTTTTTTGAGCTTAGCATATTTGTTCTGATTCAGACATGATCAGATGAAATAATAACATTTTTTGTGACTTCATTATTGGTCCTTGCAGATGAAGAATTCCCAGAGAGTTATTCAACAGATGCCAATTCCAAACTACTTGTTTGTCTATTTGCTGTACCCTGTTGTCATGGTAGTTGGAGAAGAAGACAATATGTTTGTTCTATAGAATATCAACGTAAGATGATTCTTGAAATGATGGTGCGGAAGCTGATATTTTTACTTGAAAAGCACTGGCATATTCACTGACAAGAGAGGGGATCTGTTTTTTCTGCAATTGGTTGACTCTCTAAGTAATTGTATTAGTTGTTGGTACTAAATGATCTGTTGAGGAGGAATTATATTTTTAGTTATCTCAGCAATCAGTTGTTTCAGATGCAGACAAACTTGGAAGAGATGATTCAATAATGTTGTTTCTAAACTGCTTGAATGTTTTACTTGGTAACTCATAGTACTGGAAGATGAAAAGAGACAAGAAATGCTTGTTTCTGTTGGAAAGGTATCCATAGCTTGTTTAGTAACAGCTAGTGAGGAAGCTGTTATCATTTCAAACTGTGGTAACAAGGTTTTTGCTCAGTAAAAGTGTAGTAGTAGTCGGTTTTCAATTGGATGGCCTTTCGGAATTTGCATTATTCACTGGTGCAGATTTGTTTGGGGGGTGGTATGAAGCTTTCTGTTAACGTTAGAATCAGCACAGAAGATATAGTAATACCCAGAGAGATAATTCTATGGATGCAGATTCTAAGCTTGTATGTTCACTTGTTTTAACTCTGTGTCATGGAAGATGAAGTGGAGCAAAGTGTTTTATTTGTTCAGTTGAAAATCAGTAATAGGTATTTCGTACCAGTTGGTAAAGAAGCTGTTATTATTCCTTCTGTAGTATTAAGGATTTGTTCACTTACAAGAGAAATGGTATCAGCATCAAAAGATGATTTGGATTTTTGAGCTTACATATCTGTTTACTGATTCAGAATGATCCGATGAAAAAATGACATTTTCTGTGACTTCAGTAATGGTCCTTGTCAGATGAAGAAATTCCCAGAGAAGTTAATTCACAAGATGCCAATTCCAAAACTTGTTTGACTATTTGCTGTACCCTTGTGTCATGGTAGTTGGAGAAGAAGACAAATATGTTTGTTCTATAGAATATCACGTAAGATGATTCTGTAAATGAGGGTGAGGAATCTGATATTATTTTACTTGAAAAGCCACTGGCATATTCACTGACAAAAGAAGTGGTATCTGTTTTCTGCAATGGTTGACTCTCTAAGTATTGTTAATTGTTTTTTTTTTGGTTGGTACTAAATGGATCTTTGAGAGGAATTGATATTTTCAGTTATCTCAGCATCAGTTTTTTCAGATGCAGACAACTTGGAAGAGATGATTCAATAATGTCGTTTCTAAACTGCTTGAATGTTTACTTGGTAAACTCATTGTACTGGAAGATGGAAAGAGACAGAAATGCTTTGTTCTGTTGGAAAGGTATCCATAGCTTGTTCAGTAACAGCTAGTGAGGAAGGTGTTATCATTTCAACTGTGGTAACAAGGTTTTGCTCAGTAAAAAGGGTTGTAGTGTCGATTCTTCAATTGATGGTCCTTCGGAATTTGCATTATTCACTGTGCAGATTTGTCTTTGGGAGGTGGTAATGAAGCTTTCTGTTAACTTAGAATCAGTCACAAGATGTAGTATACCCAGAGAAGAATAATTCTATGGATGCAGATCTAATCTTGTATGTTCACTTGTTTTGAACTCTGTGGTCATGGAAGATGAGTGGAGACAGAGTTTTATTGTTCAGTTGAAAACCCAGTTATAGGTATTTTCTGTACCATAGGTAAAGAAGCTGTTTATTATTCCTTCTGTAGTTATTAGGATTTGTTCACTTACAAGAGAATGGTATCAGCATCAAAAGATGATTGGCTTTTTGAGATTAGCATATCTGTTACTGATTCAGAATGATCAGATGAAAATAAATTACATTTTTTCTGTGACTTCATTATTGGTCCTTGCAGATGAAGAAAATTCCCAGAGAAGTTAATTCAACAGAGCTGCAATTCCAAACTGTTTGTCTATTTGCTGTACCCTGTGTCATGGTAGTTGGAGAAGAAGACAAATATGTTTGTTCTCTAGAATATCAACGTAAGAAGATGATTCTGTAAATGATGGTGAGGAAGCTGATATATTTTACTTGAAGAAGCACTGGCTATTCACTGACAAGAGAAGTGGTATCTGTTTCTGCAAATTGGTTGACTCTCTAAAGTAATTGTATTAGTTTGTTGGTACTAAATGATCTGTTGAGGAGGGATTGATATTTTTAGTTATCTCAGGCATCAGTTTTGTTTCAGATGCAACAAACTTGGAAGAGATGATTCAATAGATGTTGTTTCTAACTGCTTGAATATTTACGTGTAACGCATTGTACTGAAATGGAAGAGACAGAATGCTTTGTTCTGTTGGAAAGGTATCCAAGCTTGTTTAGTAACAGCTAGGTGAGGAAGCTGTTTATCATTTCACCTGTGGTAACACAGGTTTTTGCCTCAGTAAAAGTGTAGTAGTAGTCGGTTCTTTCAATTGATGGCCGTTCGGAATTTGCATTATTCACTGGTCAGATTTGGTATTGGGGGTGGTAATGAAGCTTTCTGTTAACTTAGAATCAGTCACAGAAGATATAGTAATACCTAGAGAAGATAATTCTATGGATGCAGATTCTAATCTTGTATTTTCACTTTTTGACTCTGTGTCATGGAAGATAAGTGGAGACAGTGTTTATTTGTTCAGTTTTAAAATCAGTAATAGGTATTTCTGTACCAGTTGGTAAAGAGCTGTTATTATTCCTTCTGTATTTATTAGGATTTGTTTCACTTACAAGAGAATGGTATCATCATCAAAAGATGATTGGCTTTTTGAGTTAGCATATCTGTTACTGATTCAGAATGAATCAGATGAAATAAATTGACATTTTCTGTGACTTCATAATGGTCCTGGCAGATGAAGAAATTCCCAGAGAAGTTAATTCAACAGATGCCAATTCCAACTTGTTTGACTATTTTGCTGTACTGTGGTCATGGTAGTTGGAGAAGAAGACAAATATGTTTGTTCTATAGAATATCACGTAAGATGATTCTGTAAAATGATGTGAGGAAGCTGATATTATTTCTACTTGAAGAAGCACTGGCATATTCACTGACAAGAGAAGTGGTATCTGTTTCTGCTGCAATTGGTTGACTCTCTAAGTATTGTATTAGTTGTTGGTACTAAAAATCTGTTGAGGAAGGATTGATCTTTTTAGTTATCTGAGCATCTGTGGTTTCAGACAGAACCTTGGAAGAGATGATTCAATGATGTCATTTCTAAACTGCTTGAATGTTTACTTGGTGAACTCATTGTACTGGAAGATGGAAAAGAGGCAGAGATCCTTTTTTTCTGTAGGAAAGGTATCCATAGCTTGTTCAGTAACAGCTAGTGAGGAGCTGTTATCATCTCACCTGTGGTAACAAGGTTTTGCTCAGTAAAAAGTGAAGTAGTAATCCGTTCTTCAATTGATGGACTTTTCGGAATTTACATAAGTCACGGTGCAGAATTGTCTTCGGGAGGTGGTAATGAGCTTTCTGTTAACTTAGAATCAGTCCCAAGAAATGTAGTAATTCCCAGATAAGACATTCTATGGATGCAGATTCTAAGCTTGTTACTGTCACTTGTTTTACTCTGTATCGGAAGATGAAGTGGAGATGGAGTTTACTTGTTCAGTTGAAAATCTGTAATAGGTATTTCGTACCAGTTGGTAAAGAAGCTGTTATTATTCCCTTCTGTAATTAATAGGATTTGTTCACTTACATGGAAAGGTAATCAGTATCAAAAGATGATTGGCTTTTTGAGCTTAGCATATTTGTTACTGATTCAAATGATCAGATGAAAATAAATTAACATTTCTGTGACTTCATTATTGGTCCTTGCAGATGAAAAATTCCCAGAGAAGTTAATTCAACAGATGCCAATCCAAACTTGTTTGTCTATTTGCTGTAACCCTGTGTCATGGTAGTTGGAAAGAAGACAAATATGTTTTGTTCTATAGAAATATCACGTAAGATGATTCTCTAAATGATGGTGAGGAAGCTGATTATTACTTGAAGAAGCACTGGCATATCCACTGACAAAGAAGTGTCATCTGTTTCTGCAATTGGTTGACTCTCTAAAGTAATTGTATTAGTTTTGGTCTAAATGATCTGTTGGGGAGGGATTGATATTTTCAGTTATCTCAGCATCGTTGTTTCAGATGCAGACAACTTGGAAGAGTTGATTCAATAATGTCGTTTCTAAACGCTTGAATGTTTACTTGGTAAACTCTTGTACTGGATGATGGAAAGAGACAGAAATGCTTTGTTCTGTTGGAAAGGTTCCATAGCTTGTTCATAACAGCTAGTGAGGAAGGTTTATCCATTTCAACTGTGGTAACAAGGTTTTGCTCTGTAAAAGTGAAGTAGTAGTCGATTCTTCATTGATGGACTTTCGGAATTTGCATTAGTCACTGGTGCAGTATTGTATTGGGAGGTGGTATGAAGCTTTCTGTTAACTTAGAATCAGTCACAGAGATGTAGTATACCCAGAGAAGATAATTCTATGATGCAGATTCTAAGTTGTATTTCACTTGTTTTACTCTGTGTCGTGAAGACGAGTGGAGATGAGTTTATTGTTCAGTGTAAAATCTGTAATAGCTATTCTGTACAGTTGGTAAAGAAGCTGTTATTATTCCTTCTGTAGTTAATAGGATTTTGTTCACTTACGAGAAATGGTTATACATCAAAGATGATTGGCTTTTTGAGCTTACATATCTGTTTACATGTCAGAATTATCAGATGAAAATAATTAACATTTTCTGTGACTCATTATGGTCCTTGCAGATGAAGAAATTCCCAGAAAGTTTAATTCAACAGAGCCAATTCCCAACTTGTTTGTCTATTTGCGGTACCCTGTTCATGGTAGTTGGAGAAGAAGACAATTGTTTGTTCTATAGAAATATCAACGTAAGATGATTCTCTAAATGATGGTGAGGAAGCTGAATATTATTTTACTTGAGAAGCACTGGCATATTCACTGACAAGAGAAGTGGTATCTGTTTCTGCAATTGGTTGACTCTCTAAAGTAATTGTATTAGTTGTTGGTACTAAATGATCTGTTGGGGAGGGATTGATATTTTCAGTTACCTCAGCATCAGTTGTTCAGATGCAGACAAACTTGGAAGATGATTCAATAGATGTCGTTTCTAAACTGCTTGAATGTTTACTTGTAACTCATTGTACTGGATATGGAAAAGAGACAGAAATGCTTTGTTTGTTGGAAGGTATCCATAGCTTGTTCAGTACAGCTAGTGAGAAGGTGTTATCATTTCAACTGTGGTAACAAGGTTTGCTCTGTAAAAAGTGAAGTAGTAGTCGATTCTTCAATTGATGGACTTCGGAATTTGCATTAGTCACTGTGTCAGAATTGTATGGGAGGTGGTAATGAAGCTTTTCTGTTAACTTAGAATCAGTCACAGAAGATGTAGTAATACCCAAGAAGATAATTCTATGGATGCAGATTCTAAGCTTGTAGGTTCACTTGTTTTACTCTGTGTCGTGGAAGACGAAGTGGAGATGGAGTTTATTTGTTCAGTTGAAAAATCTGTAATAGCTAGTTCTGTACCAGTTGGTAAAGAAGCTGTTATTATTCCTTCTGTAGTTAATAGGATTTGTTCACTTACAAGAAATGGTATTAGCATCAAAATATGATTGGCTTTTTGAGCTTAGCTATCTGTTACTGATTCAGAATTATCAGATGAAAATAAATAACTTTTTCTGTGACTCATTATTGGTCCTTGGAGATGAAGAAATTCCCAGAGAAGTTAATTCAACAGATGCCAATTCCAAACTTTGTTTGTCTATTTGCTGTACCCTGTGTCATGATAGTTGGAGACGAAACAATAGTTTGTTCTAATAAATATCAACGTAAGATGATTCTGTAAATGATGGTGAGGAAGCTGATATTTATTCACTTGAAGAAGCACTGGCATATTCACTGAACAAGAGAGTGTTATCTGTTTCTGCAATGGTTGACTCTCTAAAGTAATAGTATTAGTTTGTTGGTACTAAATAATCTGTTGAGGAGGATTATATTTTATTATCTCAGCATCTTTTTTTTCAGATGCAGACAAACTTGGAAGAGCATGATTCTATAGATGTCATTTCTAAACGGCTTGAATGTTTACTTGGTGAACTCATTGTACTGGAAGATGGAAAAGAGGCAGAGTGCTTTGTTCTGTAGGAAAGTATTCATAGCTTGTTCAGTACCAGCTAGTGAGGAAGCTGTTATCATCTCAACTGTGGTAACAAGGTTTTGCTCATGTAAAAGTGAAGTAGTATTCGATTCTTCAATTGATGGACTTTACGGAATTTGCATAAGTCACTGGTGCAGAATTGTCTTGGGAGGTGGTTAATGAAGCTTTCTTGTTAACTTAGAATCAGTCACAGAAGATGTAGTAATTCCAGAGAAGATAATTCTATGGATGCAGATTCTAAGCTTGTATGTTCACTTGTTTTAACTCTGTGTCGAGGAAGATGGAATGGAATGGAGTTTATCTTGTTTAGTGAAAAATCTGTAATAGGTATTTCTGTACCAGTTGGTAAAGAAGCTGTTATTATTCCTTCTGGTAGTAATAGGATTTGTTCACTTACTGGAAATGGTATCAGTATCAAAAGATGATTGGCTTTTTGAGCTTAGCATATTTGTTACTGATTCAGAATGATCAGATGAAAATAAATTACATTTTCGTGACTTCATATTGGTCCTTGCAGATGAAGAAATTCCCAGAGAAGTTATTCAAACAGAGCCAATCCAAACTTGTTTGTCTATTTGCTGTACCTGTGTATGGTAGTTGGAGAAGACAAATAATGTTGTTCTATAGAATATCAACGTAAGATGATTCTGTAAATGATGGTGAGGAAGCTGATATTATTTTACTTGAAGAAGCACTGGCATATTCACTGACAAGAGAAGTTGGTACTGTTTCTGCAATTGGTTGACTCTCTAAGTAATTGTATTAGTTGTTGGTACTAAATGATCTGTTGAGGAGGGATAATATTTTTAGTTATCTCAGCATCAGTTGTTTCGATGCAACAAACTTGGAAGAGATGATTCATGATGTCGTTTCTAAACTGCTTGAATGTTTACTTGGTAAATCATTTACCTGGAAGATGGAAAAGAGACAGAAATGCTTTGTTTCTGTAGGAAAGTATCCAATACTTGTTTAGTAACCAGCTAGTGAGGAAGCTGTTATCATTTCAACTGTGGTAACAAGGTTTTTTTTCATAAAAATGTAGTAGTAGTCGTTTCTTCAATGATGCCTTCGATTTGCATTTACTGGTGCAGTTTGTCTTGGGGGTGGTATTGAAGCTTTCTGTTAACTTGAATCAGTCACAGAAGATATAGTAATACCAGAGAAGATAATTCTATGGATGCAGATTCTAAGCTTGTTGTTCACTTGTTTTACTCTGTGTCATGGAAGATGAAGTGGAGACAGTGTTTTATTTGTTCAGTTGAAAAATCAGTAATAGGTATTCTGTACCAGTTGGTAAGAAGCTGTTATTATTCCTTCTTGTAGTTATTAGGATTGTTCACTACAAGAGAAATGGTATCAGCATCAAAGATGATTGGATTTTTGAGCTTAACATATCCGTTACTGATCAGAATGATCCAGATGAAAATAAATTGACATTTTCTGTGACTTCAGTAATGGTCCTTGCAGATGAAGAAAATTCCCAGAGAAGTTAATTCAACAGATGCCCAATTCCAAACTTGTTTGACTATTTGCTGTACCCTTGTCATGGTACTTGGAGAAGAAGACAATATGTTTGTTCTATAGAAATATCAACGTAAGATGATTCTGTAATGATGGTGTAAGGCAAGCTTATATTTTTTTCTTGAAGACACTGGCATATTCACTGACAAGGAAGTGGTATCTGTTTCCTGCAATGGGTTGACTCTCTAAAGTACTTTTATTAGTTTGTTGGTACTAATTCCTGTGTGAAGGGATAGAGTATTTTTTTGTTATCTCAGCATCAGTTGTTTCAGATGCGACAAACTTGGAAGGAATGATTCTTAGATGTCTTTCTAAACTGCTTGAATTTTACTTGGTGAACTCATTGTACTGGAAGATGGAAAAGAGGCAGAGATGCTTTGTTCTGTAGGAAAGGTATTCATAGCTTGTTCAGTAACAGCTAGTGAGAAGCTGTTATCATCTCAACTGTGGTACAAGGTTTTGCTCAGTAAAAGTGAAGTAGTAGTCGATTCTTCATTGATGGACTTTACGGAATTTGCATAGTCCCTGGTGCAGAATTGTCTTGGGGTGGTATGAGCTTTCTGTTACACTTAGAATCATCACAAAGATGTAGTAATTCCCAGAGAAGATAATTCTATAGGATGCAGATTTAACTTGTATGTTCTTATTGTTTTACTCTGTATCCGAGGAAGATGAAGTGGAGATGGAGTTTACTTGTTTAGAGTGAAAAATCTGTAATAGGTATTTCTGTACCAGTTGTTAAAGAAAGCTGTTATTATTCCTTCTGTAGTTATATGAATTTGTTCACTTACATGGGAAATGGTATCAGTATCAAAGATGATTGGCTTTTTGAGCTATGCAATTTGTTACTGATTCAGAATGATCAGATGAAAATAAATTAACATTTTCTGTGACTTCATATTGGTCCTTGCAGATGAAGAAATTCCCAGAGAAGTAATTCAAAAGATGCCAATTCCAAACTTGTTTGTTCTATTTGCTGTACCCTGTGTCATGGTAGTTGGAGAGAAGACAATATGTTTGTTCTATAGAAATATCAACGTAAGATGATTCTGTAAATGATGGTGAGGAAGCTGATATTATTTAACTTGAAGAGCACTGGCATATCACTGACAAGAGAAGTGGTGCTGTTCTGCAATTTGGTTACTCTCTAAGTAATTGTATTAGTTGTTGGTACTAAATGATCTGTTGAGGAGGGATGATATTTTTTAGTTATCTCAGCATCATTTGTTTCAGATGCAGACAAACTTGGAAGAGATGATTCAATAGATGTCGTTTCTAAAACTGCTGGAATGTTTACTTGGTAAACTCATTGTACTGGAAGATGGAAAGAGCAGAATGCTTTGTTTCTGTGGAAAGTGTTTACCATAGCTTGTTTAGTAACAGCTAGTGAGGAAGCTGTTATCATTTCAACTGTGGTAACAGGTTTGCTCAGTAAAAAGTGTGTAGTAGTCGTTTCTTCAATTGATGGCCTTCGGAATTTGCATTATTCACTGGTTGCGATTTGTCTTGGGGGGTGGTAATGAAGCTTTCTGTTAACTTAGAATCAGTCACAGAAGATATAGTAATACCCAGAGAAGATAATTCTATGGATGCAGATTCTAAGCTTGTTTTACTTGTTTTACTCTGTGTCATGGGAGAATGAAGTGGAGACAGTGTTTTTTGTTCAGTTGAAAATCATGATAGGTATTTCTGTACCAGTTGGTAAAGACTCTTTATTATTCCTTCTGTATTATTAGGATTTGTTCACTACAGAGAAATGGTATCAGCATCAAAAGATTATTGGATTTTTGAGCTTAACATATCCGTTACTGATTCAGAATGATCAGTGAAATAAATTGAATTTTCTGTGACTTCAGTAATGGTCCTTGCAGATGAAGAAATCCCCAGAGAATTTAATTCACACAGATGCCAATTCCAAACTTGTTTGCTATTTGCTGTACCCTGTGTCATGGTTGTTGGAAGAAGAGACAATATGTTTGTTCTATAGAAATACAACGTAAGATGATTCTGTAATGATGGTGAGGAAGCTGATATTATTTTACTTGAGAAGCACTGGCATATCACTGACAAAGAAGTGGTATCTGTTTCTGCAATTGTTGAACTCTCTAAAGTAATTGTATAGTTTGTTGGTACTAAATGATCTGTTGAGGAGGAATTGATATTTTTAATTATCTCAGCATCAGTTTGTTTCAGATGCAGACAAACTTGGAAGAGATGATTCTATAGATGTCATTTCTAAACTGCTAATGTTTACTTGGGTAACTCATTGTACTGGAAGATGAAAAGAGCAGAATGCTTTGTTCTGTAGAAAGGTATCCATAGCTTGTTCAGTAACGCTAAGTTGAGAAGCTGTTATCATCTCAACTGTGGTAACAGGTTTTTGCTCAGTAAAAGTGAAGTAGTTTTCGATTCTTCATTGATGGACTTTTCGGATTTACATAAGTCACTGGTGCCGATTGTCTTGGGAGTGGTAATAAGCTTCTTTACCTTAGAATCATTCACAGAAGATGTAGTAATTCCCAAGAAGATAATTCTATGGATGCAGATTCTAAGCTTGTATGTTCACTTGTTTTACTCTGTATCGAGGAAGATGAAGTGGAGATGAGTTTACTTTGTCAGTTGAAAAATCTGTAATAGGTATTTCTGTCCAGTTGGTAAAGAAGCTGTTATTATTCCTTCTGTAGTTATAGGATTTGTTCACTTACATGGAAATGGTATCAGTATCAAAAGATGATTGGCTTTTTGAGCTTAGCATATTTTTACTGATTCAGAATGATCAGATGAAAATAAATTAACATTTTCTGTGACTTAATTATTGGTCTGCAGATGAAAGAAATTCCACGAGAAGTTAATTCAACAGATGCCAATCCCAACTTGTTTGTCTATTTGCTGTACCCTGTGTCAATGGTGTTGGGAGAAGAGACAAATATGTTTGTTCTATAGAAATATCAACGTAAGATGATTCTTAAATGATGGTGAGGAAGCTGATATTATTTTACTTGAAGAAGCACTGGCATATTCACTGACAAGAGAAGTGGTTATCTGTTTTCTGCAATTGGTTGACTCTCTAAAAGTAATTGTATTAGTTTTTGGTACTAAATGATCTGTTGGGGGGAAGCTGATATTATTTTACTTGAAGAAGCACTGGCATATTCACTGAAAAAAGAAGTGGTATCTGTTTCTGCAATTGGTTGACTTTCAAAATTCATTGTATTAGTTGTTGGTGCTAAATGATCTGTTGAGGAAGGATTGATATTTTTAGTTATCTGAGCATCTGTGATTTCAGATGCAGACAAACTTGGAAGAGATGATTCAATAGATGTCATTTCTAAACTGCTTGAATGTTTACTTGGTGAACTCATGTTAAACACATTTTTATTAACATTATACCGAGTAACGTGGGTTTACGCTCCTTTTATAGGGAAAAAGTGGTTATTACATCTCCCTGTAGCCTTTTTTCCCAGACCCTCCTAAATTTACCCATACGTAATCCTCCCACACGCTCCCTCAACATTACCGCTTCTGGGTTTGTGGCCATCAGTCTCCTGTGGCAGTGAAATCCTCTGCAGCTACATGAGCTTGAGCTAAAGAATTGCATAGTCAGCAGAGGTGGCATCCACATCAGAGTAGGGATTGGTAGATAGGAAATTTAGGAGTGTCTAGGAAAAGGGCAAGTATTGTAGTTCCTACGGTAGGTTTGTGCAAGGTGGTTCTCTGCTTATATAAATATTTAGATATGGGGTAAACATCCCCATTTAATAGCATAGGCAAGACCTTGCATCACCCACATATGTTCTGCTGCATAGATCTTTTTGAGCACAGTATTTGGAATGTTAATATTGTATAATCTCAATTGTTCAGTTGCAAGTGTTAAGGATAATAAAGCACCCAAACTACCACTGGTTAGTGACAGATAATCCAATGGAGAGAAGATAATCCAATGGAAACATGCTCATATATTTACCCTTAATATCCTCTTACCTGTAATAGCCCATTTTAGGTTGATGTAAAGTGGACAAAGCATTGTAATTCCAGTTCATGCGACCATCCTCAAATAGGAACAAAGAGAAGGAATGAATGCCATCAGTAGCCAGGACAGCTGGTATGTGTTAGTCTTACAAGAAAATAGAAAACAATTAGAAAATAATAGTTTGGATCATACCATGTTTAATAGTTAAACCCCCAATTCCTAAAATTAAAACAATATATCACTGTTTGCATGAAAGTTTGTATTTTCCTTTGCATTTATACTAATTCTGAGCATCTAATTGGCATCATTAATGTAGATGCTTATATAACCATAGTAAATATGACAATAATGCATGTAATGCACAGAAGCATTTTATCTCTTTAATTGCATTGTGATAACCAAAATGTGAAGCCCACCATTAATTATCATAATCATAATTAATGATAAAAAGTGTCTTGGGACAAATAGTGAAGTGGGAATATTATTTATCATTTAAAGGGGAACTGTGGTCTAAAAATGACTTTAGGTAAATTGACAGGATTGCTCTCCTGAGAATTTTTGCAATTTTTTGTCATTGTTTATTTTGCATAGTCTTGAAGATATTTACATTTTGTGTGTAATATGTCAGCAGCATCACCAGGTCCCCTGCACTTCCTGCTTCCTGTTCTCCCACTCATGGACCCCATGGACCCTCCATTTGCAGCCCCGCTTTGGCCTCATGTGGCCCCCCACCACTCACGGGTGCCGTAGGCCCGCCTACTCGTGGGTGCCTTCAACAGCAGGATGGGGGAGGGACTTCCTGTCTCTGTCCTGTCACTGAAGTTTGAGGCTGTGCTCACCAGTGGCGGCGTGAAGAAGCAGCCTTAGGTATGTCACATGTCAACCTCCCACCCATTAACTTTCTACTCAGTAATTTCTTTATACTTTGGCTGTGGAGCATGTAGAGAGGTGGTTGATGGCTCGTAGGAACTGGTCTTTCATTTAAACTTAACTTGTTTGGAGACCACAGTTCCCCTTAAGACAAAGACATTATTTTAGCAGATCTATTACCATATGTTTTCTCCAGATTTTAACTAGAAATGGACAAACTCAATCACTTTCGTCTTGCCAGCTGGTTTTACAACATACAGCTTGCATGAAATGTTTCCTTTGAACCCCATTAATTAAATATGAGGCAAATATCCACATCTCTTAGATAATATTGTAAGACTTAACTTGCATATGCAAATATAAAAAAAAAGACTGTGGAGAATAATATATGTAAGCCTTTCATCTACCTTTTCTTCCAGAAATGTCCTTTTTTAAAGTAGCATATCCAGTTGTATATATTTTTTAAGCAAGACTTATTTTGTAAAAAGAAAAATGGGAAACAGAAGTCTATAGAATCCCACATAGCACTCTAACTCTTGAAGCTACAAATCACTTTTTCAGTACCATAGAACCCTATTAATTTAAATCAATTAACTAGACTGAGGTGATCCAAGTTTGGGTCGAATTTTATGAGTTTGTCGAACAGAAACTATCTGAACTACCAACTAGTTCAGGTTTTTTGAACTCGGGGACTTTTTTCGATAGTTATCTCAAATTTGAATTGTCAAATTTTTGAATTGGTAACCCATGTTACCCTTCGATTTCACTAACCCTCGAATGTATCGTTAGATAATGTATTTTATTGATTTGGTAACCCTTGAATGTATCGTTGATAATGTATTGTTTGTTGGTCCTCAAATGTATTGTTCGGTAACCCTCGAAAGTAGCATTAGATTTCGGTAACCCTCGAATGTATCGTTTGGTTTCGATAACCCTAAATGTAGCATTTGGTAACCCTCAAATGTATCTTTGAAAGTACCCTTGAATTGCTTAAAACCCTGGAATATAGCATGTGGAAACCCGACAATTGTCCAATCCTGGGGAAAGATAGTGTTTAAATAAGTTTTGGTGATATGTACAGGTTCCCCAGACTATTCCCAGTCCCAGAGCCTTTACGTAAGTTACCATTGCTATTTTATTGGTATTTATCCAAATTCAAACTATTTCTTCCCCATTGGGTTCTTTTCAAACTACCAAACTTCCGAACTTTTACTGAGTTCGAAAATGAACCGAACTTCAGGAACTTCAGCCCTCTCTATTCAAAGTAGCTGGGACTTAAAACCTCATTAGGAGATTCATAAAAGTTCTTATCATTAAAATGGTGCTAATATTGTCTCAACCAATCAGATCTTATTTAACATTTGTAAGCTTACATCTGATTGGTTGGGTCAAAATTAGCACCATTTTAATGATAAGAACTTTTATTGACTAACCTGCATATGCGCAAATGCAGCACTGCATACTAGGGAGTCTATACTCACAGGAATCTATACTCACAGTGAGCCAAAACCCACATCTGAGGAGGCGGCAATGACCCAGTGTGTGCAAAAAGTCACAGAGCCCCGTCTTCACCCGGCATACAGCAGAGTCTGAGGATCCAAACTGTACAGAGCCACTCAAACATCCAATAGTCAGTATGAAAGCGACCGATGCATGATGAACAAACTCTCAGCTTGTCGGGGTCTCAGACTGATTTTGTAATTAAAATGAGTGAAAGCTAATGTTAAAAATATGGTTTACAATAGGGTATAAATGTGGAAATGTACCCATGTTTGTGTGGAACACTGACTGTAGCGAGCTTTTATTTAGAGGGATCTAATATTAAAAAGCCCCAGGTTGCAGACCCATATTACAGAAAATACTCACATTTCATTCCCATAACTTGTTGAATTGTAGAAGGAAGTGAGTGGTGGGACATTTTCCCATGTTATTTTTAAAGCCCAAAGAGCATTAATTGCTGCTCCAGAGACGAGTTGAAAATCATTAATTGCTCTCTCCAAACTAGTTTTAAAACCATTATCTGAGTTGGAGGTCTGAAAATTGTAATCCTGAAACAAGACAAATCAAAATTCTAGTTCATGGCTTTGAAAGCACTTCATAATAATCGGCCGACGAACGAACGTTCGTGTGTACGAACCTTACTGGCTATTTTGCTGTAGTTAACAGAAACATGATAGATAAATATTAAATCATTTATTTCCAAGAGGATTTGCTCAATATTTGCTGTGTTTTGGATTCAAACATTAGATCAATAGTGTAGAACCATTACTGTTGTCTGTGGGATCAGTCATACTAAATCAAGGATGCACATGGGAAATGGAATGCAGAGATAACTGAGTTTATTCTGCAGAACCATTAGACGTTTACCATCTTTCCCATACCAGCATATTCTATCCCTTTATAGCCGTGTACATATATTCCTTAAACATGTTAATGTCAAAACCAAATGATCAATTCTAATACAGGAGGCTGATCGGGTTAGTGGCAGCAAAAAAAATCCATGTGTGTGAGCAGCTTTATAATACACTTTAACAACCATAAAATATATTTAGTATTTTGTTTAAGTCGCTAATATTATATTATACTGTACAATATTAACGGATATTTATATTGATTTAAACATTAGCAGCAGAACATATAAAAATCAATTTAATCTACCTGATAATATAGTTCCCCAATACCTCTTGAGAAGTCTGCATCAGCCCAGAAAGTTGCTATAACAGGGGGTGTAAAAGTGTCATTGTTCAGGAAACTTATGTATGGATAACTCAATATATAGGCTTGATCATACATAAGATTGCGCTGAAATATTATTATACCATTGTCTGTAAACTGAAATAGAAAAGAATACATTTTGTTATATATTCAAATGGATGAACATTTTTTTAGAACAGAAGAGAAAAAAACAGAAAATGGTTTACTTAACCGTAATATTCTATGCTAGCTTACATGTGGATATCTATCCTGTCAACTGAATGCCAAAGGTTAAATTTAATATTTCTAGCTAGTGGTAACTAAATGTATGGCGGACTGTATTGATGAATTTTGTAAGAAAGACTAAAATTTGTAAAAATGGATATTCCAAATTTCTCACACTAACATGTCTGATGATTGTAATAAAAGTTTTATTGATAGTATGAAGTGTCACAGAGAACTAAAGTCCATTAAATAAATCTTCTGGCCAAAGTGTTCGTGTTCAACCCACTTTGTATTAAAGCATTGCTTGTTTATAAAGGATAAGCTTAAGGGAGTATTTAAATATCTAACCAAATAAATAAATGTATAACTGCTTTTCAGGCAATTGTCTTTTAAAAAAAAAGCAATTGTCTATCAGTTTTAAAATACAATTTTCCAACACGCATACTAAAAACTTTTTCTTACCATATACAAAGTTACTATCCAATGTTCCGCAACGTTTAGACAATGTTCCTGAAACATCAGAGCAAAAACTGGGCCCATCTTTTTTGCAACAACCAATTTTACTACCGAATGTCAAATCTACCATAATCTAATCAGTCCATCAGTGTATGGCCAGCAATAGAGACATTTAACTAATTGTCAAGGATAAGCAGCGGGAGCATCTCCAGATGTTTAGCAACTCCCAGCATTCTCTGGCTGTAGAGTGTACATGTCCTACATGTACAATGTAGGAGAATTCAGGAAGTTGTAGTTTCAAATATCTGGAAACCTCTTACAACTCTTTATATACACCACATATATACTTGTAAATTATCAGGAAGACTATTTCTTGAGGAAGACTATTTTTGAAGACACAACAGGAATTATGGGTCTGCTCACAGGTAAAAGAGACAGCTGATAGCACTGATTGGGTCTGCTCACAGGTAAAAGAGACAGCTGATCATCACTGATGGGTCTGCTTACAGGTAAAAGACAGCTGATCAACACTGATTAGGTCTGCTCACAGGTAAAAGGACAGCTAATCAGTGCTGTTTGGGTCTGCTCACAGGTAAAAGAGAAGCTAATCAGCACTGATTAGGTCTGCTCACACTGATGCAATGTGGGGGGTAAGGGTTGGCAATTTTTAAGAATCAGTGGTATGCAGAATTAAAAGGAACACATTTAATATGTAACTACATTAGATTGCTAAAAACCTTATACAAACAACTGTTTGTATACTCATGGATTGTGAAGCAGGATCTGGCTCTGATTTGTGGGAAATATGGAGCCTGATGACAGGGATGTCGTAAGGGATGTATGCAAGTAAGCACTCCTACAGGGGCTGACCTGTATTCCCACAGTTTGCCTATGGTTTCTTGTATAAATAATCAGTTAGATACTATTTCAAAATACTGAATTACACTGGGGAAATCGCACGGCCCATTGGTGAAAAGATATGAAATTACACAAAGGCCCATTTTAATAGGCTTTCCATGTGTTACAAACTAAAACTTAATATAACAACAACGAGGGAGGTCCAGACATTGAGCTGAAAGTGATAACTGTGAAAAATATATCCACGAACCAAGTAAAAACAGTGGCAACGTTTCGGGCCACACTTAGCCCTTTCTCAAGCCTTGAGGCTTAGTGTGGGCAAAACGTTGCCACTGTTTTTACTTGGTTCTGATGGAATACATTTTCACAGTTATCACTTTCAGCTCAACGTCTGGACTCCATCATTGTTGTTTGTTATATAGGATATTGGAGGGCTGGGGCAGTGAGGCCTTGTAGGGAGCTCCAAACTAATGTCATTGAGCTTTTATGACTCATTTATTTTGTGTATACTTACATATAGGTTATTATAGAATGTAGATTCAAATGGGAATCCCATTGGAATATTGTTAATGGAGAAGAAAATCTCTGGAATGTTTAGTTGCTTTCTTGTCATTGCTTGTAGAGCCATAGGGAAACATTCGTATTTGATAGGATAGAAGTAAATGTTTAAACGCAGTTCTTTGTTTTATTATTATTATTATTATTGTGGATTTATTTGGAACCAACATCTTTCATAGCGCTACAGTTACATGTGTATATCACATCAGGCCCTGCCCCAAGAAGCTTCCATTCTAAGCACTCACAACCTATCAGTATGTCTTTATGATTGTGGGAAACTGGAGTGCCTAGAGGAAACCCACGCAAGCTCAAGGAGAACATACAAACTCCTTGCAGATGTGTCCAAGGGAGGAATCGAACTTAGGACATGACATCTATGATAGCTCTTATAGATTATGATTGAGTACAAGCCTAATGATTCTATATCAAGATAAAAAAAGATGAAAAAACTATTTTTAAAGGGCATCATTATGAAAAATTATTTATTTTAAATTGACCAATACTGGAAATTATAATTCTTCCCAACCACCACTGTACAATTTATTTGTTGGTCTGTCCTCTATTTCCCCCTAGATATAATCTGAAAATATTGCATTTTAGCTGTTAATCAAGTGATAAACCTTTCTGCTGTAAACAAATTTGCTATAGCTAGAATGGTGACTGATTTTTGACAGTTGGTATGCTGTATGCAGTTTTGACAGTTAATTTCACAAGAAATGGTCAGATATAAGGGGGGTGGTTAAAGAGGGAGTGTTATACTTTCTCTGAGCAAAGCAAATACTGGATTGAAGGCATGCAGCAAACACACACACCTCAGAGTAAGTGCTACTTAAATGTATTGAATAGATGAAGATGAGTCAAAGTAAATTTTCAGTATAGTTGCCCTTTAAGAACTGATAGAGAACTAAGGGCCCTATTTATAATAGATCGGTATCGTTATCGTAAAATAACGACCGGGTTTTACCGAAACGGTCGTTATTTACCGATAACGACCGTTATTTGCCGATATCGGTAAATACCGGTCGTTATCGGTAAATAACGACCGTATCGGTAATAACGGTCGTTATCGGTAAATAACGGTCGTTATCGGTAATAACGGTCGTTATCGGTAAAAACCCGGTTGTTATTTTACGATAACGATCGGTATTTTACGATAACGATACCGATCTTATAAATAGGGCCCTAAAGTGCGTATAATGTTTTTTCAAAAACGGTTAAATAAAATGGGCCTGAGGCAGGATAGGAATGGCATCACAAAGAAAACTGCTGCTGCCAGGCTTCCTGAGTGCGTAAGCATTATCTTTATACAGGAAGGCCCAGGGTACTAACCTGGCTGATGAAAACTGTGTGGTAGTTCCTTTACAAAACAATATTGGGAGGTTATAATAATCAATCTCACCACCTGCCCCAGGTACTTTTAATTTTTAAAACTTAATTTTGCAGTACAGTTGCCCAACAGTGAGCAAATACAATTCCACAAAAAGGCTATACAGTATACTCTTAAATGGCCACACACAATGCTGGCACAACTTATATGGCAGTTTTGACAGTAATTTCAGAGTATGAACATACACATTCAATCAACCCCCCAATACCTTTGCTTGTAGTTTATATTTGTGTGTAATATTTCAGTATTAAGTTTCCCTAAGATGTACAATTAGTATTTGATATTATATATTAAAGCTTTTTTCGAAAGATAGTGCAAGAGCCTTATTTGGTCTTGCAGATTATCAGTAGTAAATCTAGAAGGTGCAGACAACACAAATACACAGATTATGCATTATGAAGATCAACACATAATACTAATAACTGTTCAAAGGACAACTATGCTGTAAAAATTAACTTTTAAAAATAAAAAGCACCTGGGCAAGGAGATAGGATTGATTATTTTCACCTCCCATATTGTTTTGTTGAGGAGATACAGCACATACAGTTTTCATCTGCCAGGTTATGGCCGGGCGATTCTAATTAAAGATAGTACTGAAGCATACATCCTGCTGTCTCCTCATAGAAATGATATTGGGAGGTAAAAAGCACCAATCCTACCTCCTGCGCACTCTATCATACTTTATTTAACTGTTTTTAAAAAACTTTATGCACTATAGTTTCCCTTTAGTTATTTACCCATATTAGATATTGTCATCCAAAGACCCAACAAACAATTGGTTTGATTGACAAGTAACACTGGATGCTCCTGCTGGGTAGAGCTTAAAACTGTCCGGTTTCAATACCAGATTCTGTGGAATTTATTAAAATTCCAAAAATCTGTTTCGAACGCATTGAATCTGAATATTTTGAATTTGCAATGGCGATTTTATTCTATCCAATTTTCAATTTTTATTTTTCTAAATGATGCTTTTTCGAGTTTCAAAAATATTGAAAATTCCTGTGGGACCTGCAGTTTTGAAACTAAGTTCCGAATCAAAACCAGGTTATGGTGCCAAGTTAGTTTGCCAATATAAAGTTGCTTTGGAGATGCAAAACATAAGTGACAGTGTTAAGGGGATTTAGCCTTAAGAACCTCAGTGTGGCTCTAAGAATGTATACAGATTTTTATTGCATACAGGTGTACAGTACACTGTAGCAAAATAGACTACAGTACGTTTTGTAGGATTAGTTTATTTTTACTTACCCCAACGTACAACTATTTATATTGAAAATACTATTTGGAAAGTAACTGCATATCCCATCTGATTTCAAAATATATGTGTAGATTTACCTTTGCAGTTAAAACCATTTCCTGTATATCCATTGGGCAGCTACACGAGAATGAGCCCATGGTATAATGTATATAGCATGGGATCACAATTACTCAGGTGTAGAGAACATTCATCAATGTCTAAATACAAATAATTATTAGAATACTTGCACATTAAAAGCATATTGTTAGTATTGTATTGTAAGTTTTAGACTCACTCCTAAAGTGTCAAGGTACTATAAAAAAATGCTTATTTTATTTATATGGTAGGTTAACATTATATAATATATATTATATATAATATATATATATATATATAATATATATTAATCTATTTATATATATATATAATATATATATAGGTCAAAAAACAAAAAAGTTCTGAGCACTCCTATCTTCACACGAAAAGTTTTTAATAAACTTTTTCGTGTGAAAGAAGGAGTGCTCGCAACTTTTTAGTTTTTTGACCTGTTGTATGGACAGATTGAGGGCATCTGTGTTCCTTGAAGCACCCGCTATATATAAAAGAAAGAAGCTGAGTGCAGACATCATTACACGATTTCATATATAATATATATATATATATTTATAAATATATATATATGTATATAATATATATAATATATATATATAGTATTTATATATATTATAGAATATATTATATATATATATATTAATAACTGTCTATTCGGGGGGAAAGCTTCCCATTGGTGCACAATTGAAATGATCTACATATGTCTGTGTTGGATGTTGCATTTTTGTGTTCATGCACCCCAATAAGGCTGCTGACGAAGTCTTGTTTAAGATGAAAAGCGGCAGCTTAGACTTTTCATTTGCTCCCCAGAAGTACCCTTAATATCTCGATGCGGTGTAGTATCATTATTACAGTATTTCTATCTTGCTCTGAGGCCTTATTTTGTCTGCCACACTGTTATGTAGGATGTATACTGTTATTATCTAGATGTTATAACTGAACCTAATACTTGTTTATCAAGCTACTGAATTTTAGTGATTTGTATATTGACACCTTAAGATCTTTTGATACCTACAGGGTTAAGTGCTTTATATAGCCTACACAGATGCATATACCTCTGTGATATGCCACTATGTAATGCTTAAGCACCACCCATCCTGGATATACCGGTATATCAATAGTGATGTGATTTTACCATATTTACATCACCATGGGTAGTTACTAAAGGGGAGTGTTTTTAATAGTTAGGGATTCTTTTGTGTTCATATTATATATATCTTTGATATGTATCTGCTACTCCCAGTTTTGTATAATAAAGGAGTTTTTATATATATATATTATACACTGAGAAGTGTGCCCATTTTTTAACCACAGCTTTGCTCTCTTTGCAAAAGGTTTTTGGTGAATGGAGCACCTTCTCACATGTATTTACTCTCTATTTAGAGGCTATATTAACCAGTGCCCTTATAGATATCTCTCTATGTTTATGCACCCCAATAGAGCGTTGCAACTTTTATAGCGCAACAGCTATAGATGGAACTCAGAGCTTCAACTGCTATATTACATTCTGCAGAAGACTTTTATAGACTTCTATCTGGGGCCCAGAAAACTTAGAGGACCAGCTACAGTGGCAGAAACAGACACTTGAGAAAGAACGCATGCACGTTGAAACATGTTGTGATCTTGTAGCAGCAATAAAGCACTTTGGATTGCAAACTGAGCTTTGCTGTGTCTCCCTGCATTTGCTTTTGTTCCTGTTGAGAGTCAGAAAACAGTAAATAGCACATACAATACACATATAGCAAAGAAGGGGCCCCCAAACTACAGCCCTGCTTAGATCCCTAATTCATCTTAATCCAGAATATATTGATATTAGTGTGGCAGGGGTAAAAGGTACATTTTCATTTTCTTGCATTTGTAACATCTCCCACCTCTGCCACTTTAATTACCCTCGCTACAGTTGCTACCCTGCCAACCCTTTTGACACTGACAGAAGAAACTGTTAACCTTGTCTACACAAACCCTTGATTATTACAGGGATTACTAGCACAATCATCTGCCTCTGGGAAAACACAAAACAACAATTATATTTTGTGCAGCATTAATAATAATTACACTATAATAATTAGCAATAATAACACTATATCTGGTATTCGCTAGATCAACTGGACTGGATGTTTAGTTCTTAAAGACATTTCGCTAGTCATCCAAATGGCTTTCTCAATTCAGAATGACTTGTACAAAATCTTGTGGAAATTATAACACTTATAACATTATAACACTGTAATTTCAAGCAATTTCCCATGCTGGTTCCTTTCCCTATGTATCTGTATGTTACCCACCTAACAGACTGTAAGCTCTAGGAGCAGGACCTCTTTCCTCGTGATGCATGGTTGAAGCACGGTATACAATTAATGCACATATGTATTTATTTATATATTTATTTATAAATTGTATGGCTTTTTGTATTATAATATATACAAGCACTGCGTCCCCAAGTGGTGTTTATACTAATAAACATATGTAGTACATACATATGTGTAAGTAGGAGCCATAAAGGGTAGGCATCACTGTGCACGTTGCATTGTAGACAGGTTTTGAAAAGCACGTGATCTCCAATTTTGCTTTTAGCATGAATTTGATCTGGCTCGGGTATAGGTATGTATGGAAAACCACATAGAAAAACAAATTTCAACTGCATCTCATATTTTTTTGTAAAAAGTCTAAAACTAAAGCTGACCACACATGTAGAAAAATTATCAGAGGATTCCTGATAGTCCCTTTGTAGTGATGATTCAACAACAAAGACTGACCATAAATAATCTGTTTTCGTTATCGGACATGGTTTCAGACTAATATTATTGGTACTGACCAGTCAATTGGTAATAATAAAATGTGTTTGGCCAGCATTACTTAAAGATGGATCTTACTGCTCTGCTGGTAACACCATCTGGACCGTCTTCATTCAGCACCAGGCCAATTAGAAAAGACAGCAGCAAAATTACAGACACCATGATTACATGGATTTAAGTTATATATTATCACAAAATAATTGTTTGTGAGGAGAATTTTATGTTAATTTTTCTTAACAGACTAACAGTTCATACCAATTTGACACAGCCTTCCAATATATCCAGGACTGCCAAACAGGTGAGAGAATTTGCTATTATTTTACAGTGGCCCCATTCATGCAAGGAGTGCTGAGGCACAGACTGATATCTAAAAGGGAGGAAACTGATTAATAACTTTGTATACTATTTGTTAAAAAGCAATCCCAAAGCATCACCTCAGTACTTACATATATCCTTACATCTGTACATATTACATTTGAACATAGAAGTAAATCCCTTTAATTCCATTTTTTTAAAATAAAATGTCTAGTCTTCAATAGATTTAAAAGGTAAAAGATTTCAGATTTATAACCTTTAAGGTGGCCATATATTAGTGCGATATTACTTACCCTACCGAGTGCTCACACACGTTCATCGAACTGCCAGAACCGTCTCTCCCGATCTAATATCCGACCGACATGCGATAGCAAAATCCCATTCATTTTGCGATCGCATGTCGGACGAATATAAGATCAGGAGAGGTGCTTCCGTCGCGTGAGCACTCGGGTCGTGGTAAGTAATATCGCACTGATGTATGGCACCTTTACAAGTTATGGCACTACAACTTGCTTAATATATAAAACAAACCTATTATTAAATTGTTAGGCTGGATGCGTGGGTGTCTTTTGCGAACCCACACATTCAGCACTAAGATGGAGTATGTAATGTAACATCGGTTAACATAGGATGGATTGAACCCGAGTTCGCCCCGAACTTAAATTGTTTGGATGAACTCAAACTCTTTCGAACTTCCAAACTATGAGCTAGTTTGGGTTTTTTGAACTCAATACTTATTTCGATAATTTTCTAAAAATCGATAATTATTGATTCTCAAATTGGTAACACTCAAATGTAGCATTTGATTTTGATAACTCTCAAACATAACCTTCGATTTTGGTAACCCTCAAATGTAGCCTTTTGATTTCATACCCTCAAATTGTGGCCTTCAATATCAGTACCTTCAAATGTATCATTCGGTAAACCTCGAATGTATCATTCGATTTCGGTAACTCTCGAATATATTGTTTGTAATCCTCAAATGTATCATTCGGTAACCCTCAAATTCAGCTCCAATGTAGCAAAAACTCAATGTGGAAACCCAACAATTTCCAGATGTGGGGAAATTTAGTGTTTAAATAAGTTTTGGTGATATGGACATGTTCCCCACACCTTTTCCCAGGTTCCGAGCCATTTACAGTAAGTTACCATTGCTATTGTTCTGTATTTAATCCCAACTTTTCTAACTATTTCTCCCCTTTGACCTTTATGGGCTAGTTTTTGAATACCGAACTCTTACTGATGTTCAGAAAGTTGAAATGAACCGAACTTTAGGAAGTTCGGCCATCTCTAGTTAACATAACTTTAAAGGATAACTGTATTGCCTCAAAGCCTGTTAGTAAAGGTATGCAGCCCTCCCCATACATTTTTTTCCTGATTTCGAGCCTCTCTCTGCCTTCAATTAGCCATGCTGTGAAGGTGGTGTAACGATTCTGCCTCTAACTGTCATTCCAAGCTAGCATGCGAGAAAACACTCTACCCATCCTTGATCAGCTTGATTATGTAGACTGTATCCTAGCAACAGGATATTTCAAGTTTGTTTAACCAGCAGAGGAGGAGGAGAGAGGCTGTAACAGAATTCCCACCAGCCAATGACAAGTGTTATGTTAATCATGGCCTTGGGCGATCTAGTAGGTGGGCACTCATTTAGCCCTCATCTTTGTTGTGTAATATCTAAGAAAATGGTAGCACAGCTGTAAACATGAGTAAGTGATTTCAGCTGCTGGAGAGTGAGGACATGTAATGGGGTGCAGCTGTTTTTTTTTTATATTGTGTTTCCTTAACTCCTGAAAATACCCAGTCCCCTGTAGATGAGGCTTCATGTTTAGCACCTGATATTATTTGTGTAAATTAAATCATACACTATAACTGTTTTTGTAGGATATTGTCTCCATGGTGGTGATTGTAGCCAGTGTAAGCATAGTAGGCAGAGAGGTATTTGTATGCATATGTGTTGTCATAGAATTTACATTATCTGTGTCCTCAGAATTGGTCATTGCAAATGAAGAAATTCCCACAGTAGTTAATTCCAACAGATGGTAGGTTCCAAACTGTTTGTCTAATTGCTGTCCTCTTTGCTATTGCAGTTGAAGGGAGAAAAAACTTATTTGTTCTGTAGAAAAGGCAGCATTAGGGGATTCTGGAAATGTTAGTAAAGAAGAGTGGATGTATTTAGTTGTAATACCAAGGCTTTGTTCACTGACAAGAGATGTGGTGTCTGTTTCAACCGTTGGTTGAGTGTCTGAACTTATTGTATTAATTGTAGGTTGTGAATTGTTGGTTAATAAGGAATGTAAAGTTTCAGTCCTTAGTAACTATTAGAAAAGAATTACTATATTTTCTGCTGTAGTAATAAGTACATTGGTTGACAGGCAATGTTTTGATTATAACTACAGTTGGTTGAATCTTGAGAGTATATGACGTGCTTCAGAATATTTTGTTGAGATGGAACTGATATTTTCTGGAACCTCAGGTGAACTTCCATAGGTAATAATTCAACAGATGCCAATTCCAAATTTGTTTGTCTATTTGCTGTACCCTGTGTTATGGTAGTTGGAGAGGAAGACAAATGTGTTTGTTCTTAGAAATATCAGCGTAAGAGATTCTGTAAATGATGGTGAGGAAGCTGATATTATTTTACTTGAAGAGCACTGGCATATTCACGAGAAAAGAAGTGGTATCTGTTTCTGCAATTGGTTGACTTTCAAACTCATTGTATTAGTTGTTGGTCCTAAATGATCTGTTGAGGAAGGATTAATATTTTTAGTTATCTGAGCATCTGTGGTTTCAGATGCAGACAAACTTGGAAGAGATGATTCAATAGATGTCGTTTCTAAAACTGCTTGAATGTTTACTTGGTAACTCATTGTACTGGAAGAGGAAAGAGACAGAAATGCTTTGTTCTGTTGGAAAGGTATCCATAGCTTGTTCAGTACAGTCAGTGAGGAAGCTGTTATCATTTCAACTGTGGTAACAAGGTTTTGCTCAGTAAAAAGGGTAGTGAAGTCGATTTTTCAATTGATGGTCCTTCGGATTTGCATTATTCACTGGTGCAGATTTGTCTTGGGAGGTGGTAATGAAGCTTTCTGTTAACTTAGACTCAGTCATAGAAGACAAAGAAATACCCAGAGAGATACTTCTATGGATGCAGATTCTAAGTTTGTATGTTCACTGTTTTACTCTGTGTCATGGAAGATGAAGTGGAGACAGAGTTTATTTGTTCAGTTGAAAAATCAGTAATAGGTATTTCTGTACCAGTTGGAAAGAAGCTGTTATTTTCTCTGTAGTTATTAGGATTTTTCACTTACATGGGAAATGGTGTCAGTATCAAAAGTGATTGGCTTTTTGAGCTTAGCATATTTGTTACTGATTCGAATGATCAGATGAAAATAAATACCATTTTCTGTGACTTCAATATGGTCCTTGCGATGAAGAAATTCCCAGAGAAGTTAATTCAACAGATGCCAATTCCAAACTTGTTGTCTATTTGCTGTACCCTGTGTCCTGGTAGTGGAGAGGAAGACAATGTGTTTGTTCTATAGAAATATCAACGTAAGATGATTCTGTAAATGATGGTGAGGAAGCTGATATTATAAGAAGAAGCACTGGCATATTCACTGACAAGAGAAGTGGTATCTGTTTCTGCAATTGGTTGACTCTCTAAAGTAATTGTATTAGTGTGGTACTAAATGATCTGTTGGGGAGGGATTGATATTTTCAGTTATCTCAGCATCATTGTTCAGATCAGACAAACTTGGAAGAGATGATTCAATAGATGTCGTTTCTAAACTGCTTGAATGTTTACTTGGTAAACTCATTGTACTGGAAGATGGAAAAGAGACAGAAATGCTTTGTTCTGTTGGAAAGGTATCCATAGCTTGTTCAGTAACAGCTAGTGAGGAAGGTGTTATCATTTCAACTGTGGTAACAAGGTTTTGCTCTGTAAAAAGTGAAGTAGTAGTCGATTCTTCAATTGATGGACTTTCGGAATTTGCATTAGTCACTGGTGCAGTATTGTATTGGGAGGTGGTAATGAAGCTTTCTGTTAACTTAATCAGTCACAGAAGATGTAGTAATACCCAGAGAGATAATTTCATGGATGCAGATTTAAGCTTGTATGTTCACTTGTTTTACTCTGTGTCGTGGAAGACGAAGTGGAGATGGGTTTATTTGTTCAGTTGAAAAATCTGTAATAGCTATTTCGTACCAGTTGGTAAAGAAGCTGTTATTATTCCTTCTGTAGTTATTAGGAGTTTTTCACTTACATGGGAATGGTGTCAGTATCAAAAGATGATTGGCTTTTTGAGCTTAGACATAATTTGTTACTGATTCAGAATGATCAGTGAAAAAAAGTACCATTTTCTGTGACTTCAGTATTGGTCCTTGCAGATGAAGAAATTCCCAGAGAAGTTAATTCAACAGATGCCAATTCCAAACTGTTTGTCTATTTGCTGTACCCTGTTTCATGGTAGTTGGAGTGAAAGACAAATGTGTTTGTTCTATAGAAATATCAGCGTAAGATGATTCTGTAAATGATGGTGAGGAAGCTGATATTATTTTACTTGAAGAAGCACTGGCTATTTCACGAAAAAGAGAGTGGTATCTGTTTCTGCAATTGGTTGACTTTCAAATTACTTGTATTAGTTGTGTTGGTGCTAAATGATCTGTTGAGGAAGGATTATGTTTTTCGTATCTGAGCATCTGTGGTTTCAGATGCAGACAAACTTGGAAGAGATGATTCAATAGATGTCGTTTCTAAACTGCTTGAATGTTTACTTGGTGAACTCATTGTACTGGAAGATGGAAAAGAGGCAGAGATGCTTTGTTCTGTAGGAAAGGTATCCATAGCTTGTTCAGTAACAGCTAGTGAGTAAAGTACAGCGCTATATAGAATAAAAATACATAAAATACACTAAAATGCTCTTCAATTGTTTGCAATAAACACAGATGGTACCTTTGTTACTTTTGTCACACCAAGTGTAGGAGTTGGTGCCGTTAGTTTGCCTAAATGTGCAACTAACCAGAGAGGCTTAAGAACACCAATTTTAGCATAGCATTTTTAAATACAAAAACAAGTTTTGCCCATCTGCATAGGAATACCTCTGTCTTAAGTTTATTAGTTCATTCTTTTTTAAATTATGGACTTGTGGCTTCTTCATAAACTAAGACTTATAACAGTTTAGAAAGGGATGTGTTTCTAACAAATATATATAAAAATGATGGCTTTGCAAGTTTAATTTTATTAATTGTCTTTTCTTAGAGACCATTGACCTTATATATTTTTTTGAAAATCCATTTTGGTACACTCTTACCTGCCAAATCTTTTTTGTCAAACCTCTACAAAGAGTTAAGCCCATTAGTAAATGTAAAGTCAAACTTTGCTTGCCAATATGTGCAAGGGCAGGAGGGTGCTCTTAATAATGATGATAGAGTTGGTTCTTTAAAGTACCAGTTTTCACAGGCATTGAAGCCGTGGCTAGTAGTGCTCTTGGAGTTACTGTCCAAGAACGTTCCCACTGCCCTGTTCTTCCTAGATATACAAAAGAAAACATATTTAATATACACAGATATAAATGATCCATCTAATCAATTTGTTCTTCTTACGGCATTGTTTATAAAGGTTTTGGTAACGTTTCACACCACCGTTTCTCACCAATTCAGACTTAAGGCAATTAAAAAGTACTGATACATTTAGTGAAGTCATTACCACCAACGCACCCGCCTCGATCGCATTTCACTTATCACTGCCTATCGCCACTTGATCGTATTTTAGAAAACATTGATTAAGTGTTCTTGTTGTTAAAGGACATGTCCACCCCCAAAACTATAAACCCCCCCCACTACGGCCCATTGTGTAGTGTATGTTTAATCCTTACCTTACCTCCCAGCTTCATATGGTTCTTCTGCTATCCCCCCCCCCCAAAAGTCCAAAAAAACGCCCACCAGGAGTACTGCAGAGTCCATATAGGACTCTGCATCCTTCCCCCCCCCCGGGAGAAGTTTGGCATGCGCACTGCAGCCTTCTCTGCCCTCCCCTCCCCTCCTCCCTCTCCTCTCTCTCCCGATTTAGATCCCTCCCCCATTCGTAAAACCTTTTTAATAAATATCCTCCCGTTCCCCCACCCCACCCTATAGTTTTAATATCAGAAAGTGCCCCAACATTACTTACCTTCCCTCTTTCCTCTGCCACACTGAACTCCCGACAGACGCGACTGCCGGTCCCGCCGGCACGTGCGTGGAGGAAAGAGGGAGGGTAAGTAAATTTGGGGCCTTCTTATTAAAACTATAGCGGTTGTGGCTGGGGAGCAGGGAGACTATTCTATAAAAAGGTTATTCTATAAAAAGGTTTTAAGAGTTCAGCCATTTAAAATCGGCAAGTCTGAGATGGCGAAAACACATACGTGTCCATATATCTAGCCTGTCAGTGGGTCCTTGGAAGATGTCATACACTGTGGAGTGTTTCTCAATACTAATAAGGTGTCCCAGGGGATATTAAACTATTTTTTTCAGCATTTGCTCTAATACATTGTCGTATATCCGGTTTTAACGAAGATCGCTTTAATACTATTTTCTGTTTTTGCCGCAATAACCTGCACTACCCTCAATAAATACAGCACCATCCACCATACTACCACCGCTGCACATTATACACGGCAATATTTTTCAAGGTGCAAATGATCACTTTTATAAATATGGTGAAAATAACAATCTTTGCCATTGCAATGTCCTGTGATAGCGAAATGGCCGAAATAATTATTTGTAATGCCCCTTAGTAAAAGTAGAATATTTTCTACATTTACAAAAAATCCAAAGTAGTATAGCTACTAGGGTTCGGCATGTGGTGAGATCGTGTACAGGGGCGTATCTAGGTCTAAGAAGATCAGGGGCACTCTTGGGCACTCCATGCGCTTTTTTTTGAGGCCATGCCCTTCTCTTTGCCCCAATTAGGCCACCCCACTGTGTACTTAATGAGATGATGCCAAAAATGACACAGACAGATAGACACACCACAAACATAGACACACAGCCCGATAGTGATAACAACGAAAGACAGTGAAATAGACAACACAGAGATAGAGGTCAAGAGTTGACAGACCACAAATTAATGACACAAAGGCACAGTAAACTGGTAATTTCATTATATAACTGTAGCAATTTGGTCATTTTAAACTTACTGCTTGTGTTCAGTTTGTAGTCAGATGCTTGCCACCACCTTTCATTTAGCAGGGAACCTTCTTGTACCTTCTACATGGACCTTCACCATGGACCTCTGCCCCTATCTATCTCTATCTGTCCCCTCCTCTCTCCTCTGTATTTCCTATCTCTATCTAATATCCGCCTCTTGTTTATCTATTTAACTATCTATCTATCTATCTATCTATCTATCTCTCTGCTATCTATCTATCTATCTATCTATCTATCTATCTATCTCTCTGCTATCTATCTATCTATCTCTGCTATCTGTCTATCTATCTATCTATCTATCTATCATTCTACTATCTATCATCTATCATCTAACTTACTCCGCTATCTAATCTATCTAACTCTGCATTATCTATCTATCTATCTATCATCTATCTATCTCTATCTATCTATCTCTCTGCTATCTATTATCTATCTCTGCTATCTGTTCTATCCTATCATCTTCTAGTCTTCTATCTATCTATCTATCTATCTATCATCTATCTATCCTATCTATCAATCTATCAGCTATCTATCATCTATCTATCTATCTATCTACATTCTATCTATCTATCTATCTATCTATCTATCTATCTAACTTCGCTCTATCTATCTAACTAACTCTGCTATCTATCTATCTAATCTATCTATCTAATCTATCTATCTATCTATCTAATCTATCTATCTATCTATCTATCTATCTATCTATCATATCTATCTATCCTACTCTTCTATCTATCTATCTACTATCTCTGCTATCTGTCTATCATCTATCTATCTACTATCTATCTATCTATCTAACTCTGCTATCTATCTGTCTAACTCTGCTATCTATCTAGCTAATCTATCTATCTAACCCTGCTATCTATCTATCTATTTAATCTGCTTCTATCTATCTATCTTATCCATCCATCCATCCATCCATCCATCCTCCATCCATCCATCCTCCATCCATCCATCCATCTATCTATCTATCTATCTATCTATCTATCTATCTATCTATCTATCTATCTATCTATCGATCTATCTATCTATCTATCTATCTCTGCTATCTCTATATATTTAACTCTGCTATCCTATCTATCTATCATCCATCCATCCATCCATCCCATCCATCCATCCATCCATCCTCCATCCATCCATCCATCCATCCATCCATCCATCTATCTTATCTATCTATCCTATCTATCTATCAATCTATCATCTAACTCCATCTAACCTCCGCTATCTACTATCTAACTCTGCTATATTCTATCTATCTATCTAGCTATCTATCTATCTATCTATCTATCTATCTCTCGCTATCTATCTATCTATCTCTGCTATCTGTCTATCGTATCTATCTATCTATCTCTATCTATCTATCTATCTAATCAATCATCAATCTATCTATCTATCTCTATCTATCTATCTATCTATCTATCTATATCTAATCTATCTATCTATATCTAACTCTGCTCTCTATCTATCAACTTCTATATTCTATCTATCTACTATCTATCTACTATCTATCTATCTACTATCTATCTATCTATCTATCTATCTATCTATCTCTCTGCTATCTATCATCTATCTATCTCGGCTATCTGTCTACTATCTTCTACTATTATCTATCTATCTAGCTATCTATCTACTAACTCTGCTATCTCTCTGTCTAACTCGCTATCTATCTATCGTATCTATCTTCTAACCCTGCTATCTACTATCTATTTAACTCTGCTATCTAATCTAGCTATCTACATCCATCCATCCATCCATCCATCCATCCATCCATCCCTCCATCCATCCATCCATCCATCCATCCATCCATCCATCCATCCATCTATCTATCTATCTATCTATCTATCTATCTATCTATCTATCTATCTATCTATCTATCGATCGATCGATCGATCTATCTATCTATCTATCTTCTCTGCTTCTATCTATATTTAACTCTGCTATCTTCTTCTATCCATCATCCTCCATCCTCTCCATCCTCCATCCATCCATCCATCATCCATCCATCCTCCATCCATCCATCCATCCTCCATCCATCCATCCATCCATCATCTATCTCTCTATCTATCTATCATCTATCTATCTCTCTGCTATCTATCTATCTATCTCTGTCTATCTATCTATCTATCTATCTATCTATCTATCTATCTATCTATCTATCTCGCTTCTATCTATCTCTGCTATCTATCTATCTATCACTATCTATCTATCTATCTATCTATCTATCTATCTATCATCTTCATCTATCTATCTACTCTGCTATCTATCTTCGCTATCTATCTCTCTATCTATCTATCTATCTATCTATCTACTATCATCTATCTATCTATCTCTCTGTTTATCTATTTAACTGTCTATCTGCTTCTGTCTATCTCTCTGGGTCTCTCATCTATCCTATATCTATGTAACTGCTATCTATCTATCTATCTATCTCTCTGCTATCTATCTACTATCTATTTTTTTTTTAAATTATGGCGTTGAATGAAAAGTATGATGTAATAGGTATATGCAGAAACGTGGTTAAACAGTTCTCACGACTGGGCTGTAATTTAGAAGTATATGCCTTGTTTAGGCAGGACAGAAAAAGAAAGGGGAGGAGTATGTTGTTTATGTTAAAAAGAATTGAATGCCAATTTAAGAGTGATAACTGACGATTTGGGTGTTAAAGTGGAGCAATATGGTGGAATTAGGCCAGTAAAGGGGGTAATGTCATTGTTGTTGTCTGCTATAAGCCGCCAACATGCTAGCAGAGATGAGGTGAGTCCACTTCATATGCAGTTGGCAAGGGCTGCAAGTTTGGGGAGTGTGTCTCATTATGGGGGACTTTAATTACCCCTGACATTGATTGGTGTAATGCAACTGCCATCACAAGAAAAGGCGATGAGTTCTCTGAATTTTGCTGAGCTAATTTTTCTCACAAGGTGGTTGAGCTTCCTTAGAAAGAAGCTCTTTAGATCTGTATATCTACATTTGTGAGCGCATTAGTAAAGGTATCTGGAGGCTTTAGGGAAATGTGACCATGAAAGTGGCGTTTGGACTTTGTTATCGAAAAGAAAAGGTGCGCTGGGTTAACAAATACTCTATCTTTATATAGTGTACAGGAAAAAAGAATTAAAGACATTTGCTTTATCGCCATCCCCCGTAATTAACTTATCCCCATTAATTATGGGGTAAGTCCTCATCTTCTTACTATTAATAACTTAAAAAATTTTAGGCTTAGTGATGCTGTTGTCCAGCTATCCTAACTTTATTGTTAAAGGGCATGTCAACCCTGAAAGTAAACTTTTGATATAATGTAGGTAGCAGCTGCCCACCCCCACCTCCATAGTTATTTTTAAAAAAATGCCCAGATTGTTCACATTCCTCTCCCGCGCCGTCTCTATCAGCTCCCTGCTTGCGGAAGTTGCAAGCAGGGGCTGGTCCGCCACCGCGTCTGTGATTGGCTAAGACTCAGGCAATCACAGACGCGGCTGATGTCATCGAGACGCTGCTGGAGAAAGGGTCCGTAAGTAACTATCGGGCAGTTTTTTTCAAAATATTAGGCGGTTAGGGTTGGGGAGCTCTTTCTTACCTTATGTTCCCAGGATTTCTGCTAGATGCCACAATCTCAGAGGATGGTCCAGATGTGGGAGGGAGGGTGGGGGGGTGGTGGGGCTTCCCTGTGCATGCTTCAGACCTTGATGAGGTGGAGGCACAACAGCCACAGGATGAAATCACTGACAGCTTCTCCACCACAGTTTCCTGGACTTTGGAGGGGCATAGCAGAAGAACCATTTGGAGCAGAAATTTACAGTGAGGATTTTTTTAACCATAGAAATGGTTCAGATGGGTTAAATTACATTTTTGGGGGTGGGCCCCCTTCATTTTAGCTATTTTGATTGCTTCTTTCTTACTGGATTGAAAAGGCTGATGTTATTCCAATATTCAAAAAGGGTAGTCGTTCACAAGCCAGTAATTCCAGGCCTGTAAGTTTAACTTCAGTGGTGGGGAGATCCTGGAAAGTTTTATAGGGAACCATGTTCTATATTGTTTCAAGGACTGACATATAAGTAGTAACCAGCATAGCAGTAGATGTAGTTTACTTGGATTTTGCAAAGGCTTTTGATACAGTCCCCCATAGGTGACTAATGTATAAGCTGAAGTCTGTTGGTCTGGGGAGTTACATTTGTACATGGATAGAAAATTGTTAATGAATAGGATGCAGAGAGTAGTTGTAAATTGGGCTTCATTATTATGGACTTAAGTGCTAAGTGGGTGCCACAGGGTTCTGTGTTGGGGCCGCTACATTTTATCTATTAATGATTTGGAAGTGGGTATTGTCAGCAAGGTTTCTTTGTTTGCTGACGACACAACTTTGTCGACCATAAAAACTTCAGAGGATGTGCAATTGTTGCGGGGGTTCTAGAGATTGTCACATTGACTGCTAAGTGGCAGATTCAATATTGATAAATGTAAGGTGATGCATTTTGGACTTAAAAATCCTGTGCTGCTTATACTATAAATGGCCCTGTGTTAATGTGAATCCTCTTTTTTGGGGGGGATAACAAACTGAAAGGTAGCAAGCAGTGCCAGGCGGCAGCAGCCCGAGCCTGCATGGTATTGTCTTGTATAAAGAGAGGTATGGATTCAAGGAGGAAAATGTTATTCTCCCTCTTTACAAAGCATTGGCAGGCCTCATTTGGAATATCAGTGCAATTTTGGAATCCTGTGTAAATCTTTGAAATTGAAAGGGTTTCAGAGAAGGGCAACTAAATTAATGGGATTGGGGGAGCTTGAATATGAAGAGAGACTGGAAAGCTACAGTTATCTATGCTGGAGAAAAGGCGCTTACATGGGGATATGATTACTGTGTATAAATTTATTAACTGGCCCTTTATTTACAGAGGACACGAGGACATCCCTTAGACTGAGAAAAAAGGTTTAGGCTTCAAGTTTGGAAAGGTGTTTTTCACTGTGAGAACGGTAAAGCTATGGAACTGTCTTCCAGTGGACGTTGTTATGGCAGGTTAGGTGGTCAGTTTAAAAAAAAAAGCTGGATGAGTTTCTTGCAACAAGGAATGTTGCAAGTTACTGGTATTGATAAATAAAGTAAGTTGATCCAGGAAATTTCCGATTGCCACTCATAATTTGGTTGGGGTTTTTTTTGCCTCCTCTGGATCAACAGTTAGCAGGAAATGAGGATATTGCTAGATGGGTTGGACTGGATGGACATCTATCTTTATTCAACCCTTAAACACTATACTTATATTTAGTTATTACCTGTATTGGCCCTTTATATTGATCTGGTCTATATCTTTGCTGTATGCTCCACAACAGCTCTGTCTGAGATCATTAAATGCTGGGAATTGTTAATGTTTCTTGTGCTAGGAATTCCACTAAAAATAATAATACAAATTTTCATGTACAGAGTAATACAAATACTTGTTAATAATTTACTGAAGTGCCAAGCAGTATTATATGCTAGTGCTACTATTTAATTTTAAATTATTTACAGACCATTAGCGCACAAAATTATTAATAATGAGTGTAGATTACTTTAAGTTTTGGCATGTATTCTGTTCAACACATGGACTAATGCAAAATGTGGCAAACTTGGGCTGTGCTATTCATTTGCAGCATCGAATCTTTTACTCGGGTTACTACGTTACTACGCGTACATCATTATTGGTTGTTGCAGATTAGAGGGCATGTCCACTCTCAGAGGATCCCTTGCACCACCCCCACCCCCCAAACCTAGGAACCCAAATATCTACAGAGAAATGCATTGACATGAACGTGGCAATATTTAACTTTTTTATTGCATACTAAAAGCTGCCCTACTTCCAAAAAGATTTGGAAGTGGTGCAGCCCCCACATAACAAGTGTTAACACATTTTATAACATTACTATACCGAGTAACGTGGGTTTTAACCTCCTTTTATAGGAAAAAGTGGTTATTACATCTCCCTGTTAGCCTTTTTCCCAGACCCTCCTAAATTTACCCATACGTAATCCTCCCACAAGCTCCTCCTCAACATTACCCCGCTTCTGGGTTGTGGCCATCAGTCTCCGTGTGGCAGTGAAATCCTCTGCAGCTACATGAGCTTGAGCTAAAGAACTTGCATAGTCAGCAGAGTGGGCATCCACATCAGAGTAGGGATTGGGTAGATAGGTAATTTTAGGAGTGTCTAGAAAAGGGCAAGTATTGTGTTCCTACGGTAGGTTTGTGCAGGTGGTTCTCTGCTTATATAAAATATTTAGATATGTGGGTAAACATCCCCATTTATAGCATAGGCAAGACCTTGGCATCAGCCCACATATGTTTCTGCTGCATAGATCTTTTTGAGCACAGTATTTGGAATGTTAATATTGTATAATCTCAATTGTTCAGTTGCAGTGTTAAGGTTAATAAAGCCACCCAAACTACCACTGGTTAGTGACAGATAATCCAATGGAGAGAACGATAATCCAATGGAAACATGCTCATATATTTCCCTTAATATCCTCTTACCTGTAATAGCCCATTTTAGGTTGATGTAAAGTGGACAAAGCATTGTAATTCCAGTTCATGCGACCATCCTCAAATAGGAACAAAGAGAAGGAATGAATGCCATCAGTAGCCAGGACAGCTGGTATGTGTTAGTCTTACAGAAAATAGAAAACAATTAGAAATATATTTTTGGCATCATAACCATGTTTAATAGTTAAAACCCCAATTCCTAAACATTAAAACAATAATCACTGTTTGCATAGTAGTTGTATTTTCCTTTGCATTTATACTAATTCTGAGCATCTAATGTGCATCATATAATGTAGATGCTATATAACCATAGTAATATGACAATATATGCATGTAATGCACAGAAGCATTTTATCTCTTTAATTGCATTGTGATAACCAAAATGTGAAGCCCACCATTAATTATCATAATCATAATAATGATAAAAAAGTGTCTTGGGACAAATTAGTAAATGGCTTGGGAATTATTATTTATCATTTAAAGGGGAACTGTGGTCTAAAAATGACTTTAGGTAAATTGACAGGAATGCTCTCCTGAGAATTTTTGCAATTTTTTGTCATTGTTTATTTTGCATAGTCTTGAGATATTACATTTTTGTGTGTATATTGTCAGCCAGCATCACCAGGTCCCCTGCACTTCCTGCTTCCTGTTCTCCCACTCATGGACCCCATGGACCCTCCATTTGCAGCCCCGCTTTGGCCTCATGTGGCCCCCCACCCACTCACGGGTGCCGTAGGCCCGCCTACTCGTGGGTGCCTTCACACAGCAGGGAGGGGGAGGGACTTCCTGTCTCCTGTCCTGTCACTGAAGTTTGAGGCTGTGCTCACCAGTGGCGCGTGAAAAGCAGCCTTAGGTATGTCACATGTCAACCTCCCACCCATTACTTTCTACTCAGTAATTTCTTTAATCTTTGGCTGTGGAGCATGTAGAGAGGTGGTTGATGGCTCGTAGGAACCTGGTCTTTCATTTAAACTTAACTTGTTTGGAGACCACAGTTCCCCTTTAAGACAAAGACATTATTTTAGCAGATCTTTATTACCATATGTTTTCTCCAGATTTTAACTAGAAATGACAAACTCAATCACTTTCGTCTTGCCAGCTGTTTTACAACATACAGCTTGCATGAAATGTTTCCTTTGAACCCCATTAATTAAATATGAGAATATATCCACATCTCTTAGATAATATTGTAAGACTTACCTTGCATATGCAAATATAAAAAAAAGACTGTGGAAGATATATATGAAGCCTTTCATCTACCTTTTTCTTCCAGATTGCCTTTTTTAAAGTACATATCCAAGTTGTATATATTTTTTAAGCAAGACTTATTTTGTAAAAAAGAAAAATGGGAAACAGAAGTCTATAGAATCCCACATAGCACTCTTAACTCTTGAAGCTACAAATACACTTTTTCAGTACCATAGAACCCTTATTAAAATCAATTAACTAGACTGAGGTGATCCAAGTTTGGGTCGAATTTTATGAGTTTGTACGAACACGAACTATCTGAACTACAAACTAGTTCAGGCTTTTTTGAACTCGGGGACTTTTTTCGATAGTTATCCTCAAATTTGAATTGTCAATTTTTGAATTGGTAACCCATGAATGTACCCTTCGATTTCACTACCCCACCCGAATGTATCGTTAATAATGTATTTTATTGATTTTGGTAACCCTTGAATGTATCGTTTGATAATGTATTGTTTGTTGGTCCTCAAATGTATTGTTCGGTAACCCTCGAAAGTAGCATTAGATTTCGGTACCCCTCGAATGTATCGTTTGGTTTCGATAACCCTCAAATGTAGCATTTGGTAACCCTCAAATGTATCTTTGAAAGTACCCTTGAATTGCTTAAACCCTGGAATATAGCATGTGGAAACCCGACAATTGTCCAATCCTGGGGAAAGATGGTGTTTAAATAAGTTTTGGTGATATGTACAGGTTCCCCCAGACTATTTCCCTCCGTCCCAGAGCCATTTACAGTAAGTTACCATTGCTATTTTATTGGTATTTTATCCAATTTTTCAAACTATTTCTTCCCATTGGGTTCATTTTCAAACTACCAAACTTCCGAACTTTTACTGAAGTTCGAAAATGAACCGAACTTCAGGAACTTCAGCCCTCTCTATTCAAAGTAGCTGGGACTTAAAACCTCATTAAGGATTCATAAATTCTTATCATTTAAAATGGTGCTAATATTGTCTCAAACCAATCAGATCTTTTTAACATTTGTAAGCTTACATCTGATTGGTTGGTCAAAATTAGCACCATTTTAAATGATAAGAACTTTTATTGACTAACCTGCATATGCGCAATATGCAGCACTGCATACTAGGGAGTCTATACTCACAGAATCTATACTCACAGTGAGCCAAAACCCACATCTGAGGAGGCGGCAATGACCCAGTGTGTGCAAAAAATCACAGAGCCCCGTCTTCACCCGGCATACAGCAGAGTCTGAGGATCCAAACTGTACAGAGCCACTCAAACATCCAATAGTCAGTATGAAAGCGACCGATGCATGATGAACAAACTCTCAGTTTCGTCGGGTCTCAGACTGATTTTGTAATTAAAATGAGTGAAAGCTAATGTTAAAAATATGGTTTACAATAGGGTATAAATGTGGAAAATGTACCCATGTTTGTGTGGAAATCACTGACTGTAGCTGAGCTTTTTATTATAGGGATCTAATATATTAAAAAGCCCCAGGTTGGCAGACCCATATTACAGAAAATACTCACATTTTCATTCCCATAACTTGTTGAATTGTAGAAGGAGTGTGGTGGGACATTTTCCCATGTTATTTTTAAAGCCCAAAGAGCATTAAATTGCTTCTCCAAGACGAGTTGAAATATCATTAATTGCTCTCTCCAAACTAGTTTTAAAACCATTATCTGAGTTGGAGGTCTGAAAATTGTAATCCTGAAACAAGAACAAATCAAAATTCTAGTTCATGGCTTTGAAAGACCTTCATAATAATCGGCCGAAACGAACGTTCGTGTGTACGAACCTTAATGGCTATTTTGCTGTATTTAACAGACAACATGATAGATAAATATTAAATCATTTTATTTCCAAGAGGATTTGCTCAATATTGCTGTGTTTTGGATTCACATTAGATCACATAGTTGTAGAACCATTACTGTTGTCTGTGGGTTCAGTCATACTAAATCAAGGATCACATGGGAAATGGAATGCAGAGATAACTGAGTTTATTCTGCAGAACCATTAGACGTTTACCATCTTTCCCATACCACATATTCTATCCCTTTATAGCCATTTACATATATTCCTTAAACATGTTAATGTCAAAACCAAATGATCATTCTAATACAGGAGGCTGATCGGGTTGATGGCAGCAAAAAAATCCATGTGTGTGAGCACTTTATAATACACTTTAACACCCATAAATATATTTAGTATTTTGTTTAAGTCAGCTAATTTATATTATCTGTACAATATTAACGGATATATTATATTGATTTAACATTAGGCAGAAACATATAAAAATCAATTTAATCTTACCTGATAATATAGTTCCCCAATACCTCTTGAGAATTCTGCATCAGCCCAGAAAGTTGCTATAACAGGGGGTGTAAAAGTGTCATTGTTCAGGAAACTTATGTATGGATAACTCATATATAGGCTTGATCATAAAGATTGCGCTGAAATATTATTATACCATTGTCTGTAAACTGAAATAGAAAAGAATACTTTGTTTATATATTCAAATGGATGAACATTTTTTAGAACAGAAGAGAATAATACAGAAAATGGTTATTACTTAACCGTAATATATCTATGCTGCTTACATTGTGGATACTATCGCTGTCAACTGAATGCCAAGTTTAAATTTAATATTTCCTAGCTAGTGTAACTAAATGTATGGCGGACTGTATTGATGAATTTTGTAAGAAAAGCTAAATTTTGTAAAAATGGATATTCCAATTTCTCAACACTAACATGTCTGTGATTGTAATAAAAGTTTTATTGATAGTATGAAGTGTCACAGAGAACTAAAGTCCATTAATAAATCTTCTGCCAAAGTGTTCGTGTTCAACCCACTTTGTATTAAAGCTTGCTTTTTATAAAGGATAAGCTTAAGGGAGTATTTAAATATCTAACCAAATAATAAAATGTATAACTGCTTTTCAGGCAATTGTCTTTTTAAAAAAAAACAATTGTCTATCAGTTTTAAAAAAATACAATTTCCAACACGCATACTAAAACTTCTATTTTCTTACCATACATTACAAGTTACTATCCAATGTTCCTGCACGTTTAGACAATGTTCCTGAAACATCAGAGCAAACACTGCCCATCTTTTTTGCAACAACCAATTTTACTACCGAATGTCAAATCTACATAATCTAATCAGTCCATCAGTGTATGGCCAGCAATAGCACTTTACTTTAATTTGTCAGGATAAGCAGCGGGAGCATCTCCAGATGTTTAGCAACTCCCAGCATTCTTGGCTGTAGAGTGTACATGTCCTAATGTACATGTAGGAGAATTCAGGAAGTTGTAGTTTCAAATATCTGGAAACCTCTTCAACTCTTTATATCACACCACATATATACTGTAAATTATCAGGAAGACTATTTCTTGAGGAAGACTATTTCTTGAAGACACAACAGGAATTATCTGGTCTGCTCACAGTAAAGAGACAGCTGATCAGCACTGATTGGGTCTGCTCACAGGTAAAGAGACAGCTGATCATCACTGATTGGGTCTGCTTACAGGTAAAAAGACAGCTGATCAACACTGATTAGGTCTCTCACAGGTAAAGAGACAGCTATCGTGCTGTTTGGGTCTGCTCACAGGTAAAAGAGACAGCTAATCAGCACTGATTAGGTCTGCTCACAGCTGATGCATTGGGGGGTAAAGGGTTGGCAATTCTTTTAAGAATCATGGTATGCAGAATTAAAAGGAACACATTTAATAGTGTAACTACATTAGATTGCTAAAAACCTTATACAAACAACTGTTTGTATACTCATGGATTGTGAAGCAGGATCTGGCTCTGATTTGTGGAAATATGGAGCCTGTAGACAGGGATGTCGTAGGGGATGTATGCTAAGTAAGCACTCCTACGGGGCTGACCTGTTTCCCACAGTTTGCCTATGGTTTCTTGTATAAAATAATCAGTTAGTACTATTTCAATACTGAATTACACTGGGGAAATCGCACTTGCCCCTATGGTGAAAAGTATGAAAATTACACAAAGGCCCATTTTTAATAGGCTTTCCTGTGTTACAAACTAAACTTAATATACACACAACGAGGAGGTCCAGACATTGAGCTGAAAGTGATAACTGTGAAAATATATTCCATCAAACCAAGTAAAAACAGTGGCAACGTTTCGGGCCACACTTACCCTTTCTCAAGCCTTGAGGCTTAGTGTGGGCCCAAAACGTTGCCACTGTTTTTACTTGGTTCTGATGATACTTTTTCACAGTTATCACTTTCAGCTCAACGTCTGGACTCCATCATTGTTGTTTGTTATATATGGATATTGGAGGGCTGGGCAGTGAGGCCTTGTCAGGGAGCTCCAAACTTAATGTCATTGAGCTTTTATTGCTCATTTATTGTGTTATACTTACATATAGGTTATTATAGAATGTAGATTCAAATGGGAATCCCATTGGAATATTGATTAATGGGAAGAAAAATCTCTGGAATGTTTAGTTGCTTTCTTGTCATTGCTTGTAGAGCCATAGGGAAACATTCGTATTTCTGATAGTAATGAAGTAATGTTTAAACGCAAGTTCTTTGTTTTATTATTATTATTATTATTGTGGATTTATTGGAACCAACACTTTCATAGCGCTTCACAGTTACATGTGTATATCACATCAGGCCCTGCCCCAAAGAGCTTCCATTCTAAGCACATTCAACCTATCAGTATTTTTATGATTGTGGGGGAAACTGGAGTGCCTAGAGGAAACCCACGCAAGCTCAAGGAGAACATACAACTCCTTGCAGATGTGTCCAAGGGAGGAATCGAACTTAGCTGACTCTATGATAGCTCTTATAGATTATGATTGAGTACAAGCCTAATGATTCTATATCAAGATTTAAAAAAATGAAAAAACTAATATGTTTAAAGGGCATCTATTATGAAAAATTATTTATTTTAATTGACAATACTGGAAATTATAATTCTTCCCAACCACCACTGTACAATTATTTGTTGGTCTTCCCTCTATTTCCCCCTAGATATAATCTGAAACATATTGCATTTTAGCGGTTAATCAAGTGATTAAACCTTTCTGCTGTAACAATTTTGCTATAGCAGAATGGTGACTGATTTTTGACAGTTGGTATGCTGTATGCAGTTTTGACAGTTAATTTCACAAGAAATCAGGTCAGATATAAGTGGGGGTGGTTAAAGAGGGAGTGGTATACTTTCTCTGACAAAGCAAACTGGATTGAAGGCATGCAGCAACACACACACCTCAGAGTAAGTGCTACTTAAATGTATTGAATTAAGTGAAGATGAGTCAAGTAAATTTTTCAGTATAGTTGCCCTTTAAGAACTGATAGAGAACTAAGGGCCCTATTTATAATAGATCGGTATCGTTTCGTAAATAACGACCGGTTTTTACCGATAACGGTCGTTATTTACCGATAACACCGTTATTTGCCGATATCGGTAAATACCGGTCGTTATCGGTAATAACGACCGTATCGGTAATAACGGTCGTTATCGGTAAATAACGGTCGTTATCGGTAAATAACGGTCGTTATCGGTAAAAACCCGGTTGTTATTTTACGATAACGATCGGTATTTTACGATACCGATACCGTCTTTTATAAATAGGGCCCTAAAGTGCGTATAATTTTTTTCAAAAACGGTTAAAATAAAATGGGCTGAGGCAGGATAGGAATGGCATCACAAAGAAAACTGCTGCTGCCAGGCTTCCTGAGTGCGTAAGCATTATCTTTAATACAGGAAGGCCCAGGGTACTAACCTGGCTGATGAAAACTGTGTGGTAGTTCCTTTACAAAACATATTGGGAGGTTATAATAATCAATCCTACCACCCTGCCCCAGGTACTTTTAATTTTTAAAACTTATTTTTGCAGTACAGTTGCCCTAACAGTGAGCAAATACAATTCCACAAAAAGGCTAATACAGTATACTCTTAAAATGGCCACACACAATGCTGGCACAACTTATATGGCAGATTTTGACAGTAATTTCGAGATGAACATACACATTCAATCAACCCCCCAATACCTTTGCTTGTAGTTTATATTTGGTGTAATATTTCAGTATTAAGTTTTCCCTAAGATGTACAATTAGTATTTGATATTATATATTAAAGCTTTTTTCGAAAGATAGTGGCAAGAGCCTTATTTGGTCTTGCAGATTATCAGTAGTAAATCTAGAAGGTGCAGACACAACAATACACAGATTATGCATTATGAAGATCAACACATAATACTAATAACTGTTCTTAAGGACAACTATGCTGTAAAAATTAACTTTTTAAAAATAAAAAGCACCTGGGGCAAGGAGATAGGATTGATTATTTTCACCTCCAATATTGTTTTGTTGGGAGATCCAGCCATACAGTTTTCATCTGCAGGTTATGGCCCTGGGCGATTCTATATTAAAGATAGTACTGAAGCAACATCCTGCTGCTCCTCATAGAAATGATTTGGGAGGTAAAAAGCACCAATCCTACCTTCCTGCCTCACATACTTTTTATTTTAACTGTTTTTAAAAAAACTTTATGCACTATAGTTTCCCTTTATTTATTTACCCATAAGATATTTTGTCATCCAAGACCCCAACAAAAATTGGTTTGATTGACAAGGTAACACATGATGCTCCTGCTGGGTAGAGCTTAAAACTGTCCGTTTCAATACCAGATTCTGTGGAATTTATTAAATTCCAAAAATCTGTTCGAACGCAATTGAATCTGAATATTTTGAATTTGCAATGGCGATTTTTCTATCCAATTTTCAATTTTTATATTTTCTAAATGATGCTTTTTCTGAGTTTCAAAAATATTGAAAATTCCTGTGGGACCTGCAGTTTTGAAACTAAGTTCCGAATCAAAACCAGGTTATGGTGCCAAGTTATTTTGCCATATAAAGTTGCTTTGGAGATGCAAAACATAAGTGACAGTGTTAAGGGGATTTAGCCTTAAGAACCTCAGGTGTGGCTCTAAGAATGTATACAGATTTTTATTGCATACAGGTGTCAGTACACTGTAGCAAAGAATAGACTACAGTACGTTTTGTATGGATTATGTTATTTTTTACTTCCCCCAACGTACAACATATTTATATTGAAATACTATTTGGAAAAGTAACTGCAATATCCCATCTGATTTCAAAATATATGTGTAGATTTACCTTTGCAGTTAAAACCATTTCCTTATATCCATTGGAGCACTACACGAGAATGAGCCCATGGTATTAATGCATATAGCATTGGATCACAATTACTCAGGTGTAGAGAACATTCATCAATGTCTAAATACAAATATTATTAGAATACTTGCCACATTTAAAAGCATATTGTTGTATTGTATTGTAAGTTTTAGACTCACTCCTAAAGTGTCAAGGTACTATAAAAAATGCTTATTTTATTTATATGGTAGGTTTACACATTATATAATATATATATATATATATATATATATATATATATATAATATATATATATATATATTATATATATATATATATAGTAGGTCAAAAACAAAAAAGTTCTGAGCACTCCTATCTTCACACGAAAAGTTTATTAATAAACTTTTTCGTGTGAAGAAAGGAGTGCTCGCAACTTTTTAGTTTTTTGACCTGTTGTATGGACAGATTGGAGGCATCTGTGTTCCTTGAAGCACCCGCTATATATAAAAGAAAGAAGACTGAGTGCAGACATCATTACACGATTTTTCATATATATATATATATATTATATTATATATATATATATTATGTATTATAATATATATTATATATATATATATATGTATATATTTATATATATATATATATATATTATATATATATATAACTGTCTATTCGGGGGGGAAAGCTTCCCATTGGTGCACAATTGAAATGATCTACATATGTCTGTGTTTGATGTGCATTTTTGTGTTCATGCACCCCAATAAGCTGCTGACGAAGTCTTGTTTAAGATGAAAAGCGGCCAGCTATAGACTTTTCATTTGCTCCCCAGAAGTACCCTTAATATCTCGATGCGGTGTAGTATCATTATACAGTATTTCTATCTTTGCTCTGAGGCCTTATTTGATCTGCCACACTGTTTGTAGGATGTTATACTGTTATTATCTAGATGTTATACTGAACCATCAATACTTGTTTATCAGAGCTACTGAATTTATAGTGATTTGTATATTGACACCTTAAGATCTTTTGATTACCTACAGGGTTAAGTGCTTTTATAGCCTACACAGATGCATATACCTCTGTGATATGCCACTATGTAATGCTTAAGCACCACCCATCCTGGATATACCGGTATATCATAAATTTTAGATGTTTTTTTACCATATTTACATCACCATGGGTTACTAAAGGGGAGTGTTTTTAATAGTTAGGGATTCTTTTGTGTCATATTATATATATCTTTGATTGTATCGCTACTCCCAGTTTTTGTATAATAAAGGAGTTTTTATATATATATATATATACACTGAGAAGTGTGCCCATTTTTTATAACCACAGCTTTGCTCTCTTTGCAAAAGGTTTTTGGTGATGGACACCTTCTCACATGATATTTACTCTCTATTTAGAGGCTATATTACCAGTGCCCTTATAGATATCTCTCTATGTTTATGCACCCCAATAGAGCGCTTGCAACTTTTATACGCAACAGCTAAGATGGAACTCAGAGCTTCAACTGCTATATTACATTCTGCAGAAGACTTTTATAGACTTCTATCTGGGGCCCAGAAAACTTTAGAGGGACCAGCTACAGTGGCAGAAACGAACACTTGAGAAAGAACGCATGCACGTGGAACATGTTGTGATCTGTAAGCAGCAATAAAGCACTTGGATTGCAAACTGAGCTTTGCCTTGTCTCCCTGCATTTGCTTTGTTCCTGTGGAGAGCAAAACAGTATATAGCACACTACAACATATAGCAAAGAAGGGCCCCCAAACTACAAGCCCTGCTTAGATCCCTAATTCATCTTAATCCAGATATATTGATATTAGTGTGGCAGGGGAAAAGGTAACTTTTTCATTTTCTGCATTTGTAACATCTCCCACCTCTGCCACTTTACTTACCCTCCTACAGTTGCTACCCTGCCAACCCTTTTGACACTGACAGAAGAAACTGTTAACCTTGTCTAACAAACTCCTTGATTATTACAGGGATTACTAGCACATCATCTGCCTCTGGGAAAACAAAAAACACAATTATATTTTTGTGCACATTTATAATATTACACTTATCTAATTAGCAATAATACACTTTCTGTTGTATCAGCTAGATCAACTGGACTGGATTTTTAGTTCTTAAAGACATTTCGCTAGTCATCCAAATGGCTTTCTCAATTCAGAATGACTTGTACAAGATCTGTGGAAATTATACACTTATAACAATTATAACACTGTAATTTCAAGCAATTTCCCATGCTGGTTCCTTTCCCTAGTACTGTATGTTACCCACCTAACAGACTGTAGCTCTAGGAGCGGGACCTCTTTCCTCTCGTATGCATGGTTAAGCACCGGTATACATATTAATGCACATATGTATTTATTTATATATTTATTTATAAATTGTATGGCTTTTTGTATTATAATATTATACAGCACTGCGTCCCCAAGTGTGTTATACTAATAAACATATGTAGTACATACATATGTGTAAGTAGGAGCCATAAAGGGCTAGGCATCACTGTGCACGTGCATTGTAGACAGGTTTTGAAAAGCACGTGATCTCCAATTTTGCTTTTAGCATGAATTTTGATCCTGGCTCTGGGTATAGGTATGTATGAAAACCACATAGAAAAACAAATTTCAACTGCATCTCATATTTTTTTGTAAAAGTCTAAAACTAAAGCTGACCACACATGTAGAAAAATTATCAGAGGATTCCTGATAGTCCCTTTGTATGTGATGTCCAACAACAAAGACTGACCATAAAATATCTGTTTTCGTTATCGGACATGGTTTCAGACTAATATTATTGTACTGACCAGTCAATTGGCATAATATCAAAATGTGTTTGGCCAGCATTACTTAAAGATGGATCCTCTACTGCTCTGCTGGTAACACCATCTGGACCGTCTTCATTCAGCACCAGGCCAATTAGAAAAGACAGCAGCAAAATTACAGACACCATGATTACATGGTTTAAGTTATATATTATCACAAATAATTGTTTGTGGGAGAATTTTATGTTAATTTCTCTTAACAGACTAACAGTTCACTACCAATTTGACACAGCCTCCAATATATCCAGGAACTGCACAACAGGTGAGAGAATTTGCTATTATTTTCATGTGGCCCCATTCATGCAAGGAGTGCTGAGGCACAGACTGATATCTAAAAGGGAGGAAACTGATTAAATACTTTGTATACTATTTGTTAAAAAGCAATCCCAAAGCATCACCTCAGTACTTACATATATCCTTACATCTGTACATTACATTTGACATAGAATTAAATCCCTTTAATTTCATTTTTTTATAAAATGTCTAGTCCTTCATAGATTTAAAAGGTAAAAGATTTCAGATTTAAACCTCTTAAGGTGGCCATATATTAGTGCGATATTACTTACCCTACCGAGTGCTCACACACGTTCATCGAACCTGCCAGAACCGTCTCTCCCGATCTAATATCCGACCGACATGCGATGCAAAATCCCATTCATTTTGCGATCGCAGTGTCGGACGAATATAAGATCAGGAGAGGTGCTTCCGTCGCGTGAGCACTCGGGTCGGGTAAGTAATATCGCACTGATGTATGGCCACTTTACAGTTATGGCACTACACACTTGCTTAATATATAAACACAAACCTATATTTTTAATTGTTAGCGCTGGATGCGTGGGTGTCTTTTGCAAACCCACACATTCAGCACTAAGATGGAGTATTGTAATGTAACATCGGTTACACTAGAGATGGATTGAACCCGAGTTCGCCCCGAACTTAAATTGTTTGGATAACTCAAACTCTTTCGAACTTCCCAACTATGAGCTAGTTTGGGTTTTTTGAACTCAATTACTTATTTTCGATAATTTTCTAAAAATCGATATTATTGAATTCTCAAATTGGTAACACTCAAATGTAGCATTTGATTTTGATAACTCTCAAACATAACCTTCGATTTTGGTAACCCTCAAATGTAGCCTTTTGATTTCAATACCCTCAAATTGTGGCCTTCAATATCAGTACCTTCAAATGTATCATTCGTAAACCTCGAATGTATCATTCGATTTCGGTAACTCTCGAATATATTGTTCTGTAATCCCAAATGTATCATTCGGTAACCCTCAAATTCACCCCAATGTAGCAAAAACAATGTGGAAACCCACAATTTCCAGATTGTGGGGAAATTTATGTTTAAATAAGTTTTGTTGATATGGACATGTTCCCCACACCTTTTCCCAGGTTCCAGAGCCATTTACAGTAAGTTACCATTGCTATTGTTTCTGTATTTAATCCCAACTTTTCTAACTATTTCTCCCCTTTTGACCTTTATGGGCTAGTTTTTGACTACCGAACTCTTACTGATGTTCAGAAAGTTTGAAATGAACCGAACTTTAGGAATTTCGGCCATCTCTAGTTAACATAACTTTAAGGATAACGTATTGCCTCAAAGCCTGTTTAGTAAAGGTATGCAGCCCTCCCCATACATTTTTTTCCTGATTTCGAGCCTCTCTCTCGCCTTCAATTAGCCATGCTGTGAAGGTGGTGTAACGATTCTGCCTCTAACGTCATTCCAAGCTAGCATGCGAGAAAACACTCTACCCATCCTTGATCAGCTTGATTATGTAGACTGTATCCTAGCAACAGGATATTTCAAGTTTGTTTAACCAGCAGAGGAGGAGGAGAGAGCTGTAACAGACATTCCCACCAGCCAATGACAAGTGTTATTTAATCATGAGGCCTTGGGCGATCTAGTAGGTGGGCACTCATTTGCCCTCATCTTGTTGTGTAATATCTAGAAAATGGTAGCACAGCTGTAAACATGATTAAGTGATTTCAGCTGCTGGATGAGGACTGTAATGGGGTGCAGCTGTTTTTTTTTTTATATTGTTGTCCTTTAACTCCTGAAAATACCCAGCTCCCCTGTAGATGAGGCTTCTGTCTAGCACCTTGATATTATTTTGTGTAATTAAATCATACACTATACCTGTTTTTTAGTATGTATTCCCATGGTGGTGACTGTAGCCAGTGTAGTAGCATTTAGGCAGAGAGGTATTTGTATGCATATGTGTTGTCATAGATTTACATTATCTGTGTCCTCAATTGGTCATTGCAAATGAAGAAATTCCCACAGTAGTTAATTCAACGATGTAGGTTCCAACTTGTTTGTCTAATTGCTGTCCTCTTTGCTATTGCAGTTGAAGGGAGAAAAAACTTATTTGTTCTGTAGAAAAGCAGCATTAGGGGATTCTGGAAATGTTATTAAAAAGCTGGATGTATTTTTAGTTGTAATACCAAGGCTTTGTTCACTGACAAGAGATGTGGTGTTGTTTCACACAGTTGGTTGAGTGTCTGAACTTATTGTATTAATTGTAGGTTGTGAATTGTTGGTTAATAGGTGTAAAGTTTCAGTTTCCTTAGTAACTATTAGAAAAGAAGTTACTATATTTCTGCTGTATGTAATAAGTACATTTGTTTACAGGCAATGTTTTTGATATAACTACAGTTGGTTGATCTTGAGAGTATATGACGTTGCTTCAGAATATTTGGTTGAGATGGAACTGATATTTTCTGGAACCTCAGGTGAACTTCCATAGGATATAATTCAACAGATGCCAATTCCAAATTTGTTTGTCTATTTGCTGTACCCTGTGTTATGGTAGTTGGAGAGGAAGACAAATGTGTTTGTTCTATAGAAATATCAGCGTAAGATGATTCTGTAAATGATGGTGAGGAAGCTGATATTATTTTACTTGAAGAAGCACTGGCATATTCACTGACAAAAGAAGTGGTATCTGTTTCTGCAATTGGTTGACTTTCAAACTCATTGTATTAGTTGTTGGTCCTAAATGATCTGTTGAGGAAGGATTAATATTTTTAGTTATCTGAGCATCTGTGGTTTCAGATGCAGACAAACTTGGAAGAGATGATTCAATAGATGTCGTTTCTAAACTGCTTGAATGTTTACTTGGTAAACTCATTGTACTGGAAGATGGAAAAGAGACAGAAATGCTTTGTTCTGTTGGAAAGGTATCCATAGCTTGTTCAGTAACAGCTAGTGAGGAAGCTGTTATCATTTCAACTGTGGTAACAAGGTTTTGCTCAGTAAAAAGGGTAGTAGTAGTCGATTTTTCAATTGATGGTCCTTCGGAATTTGCATTATTCACTGGTGCAGATTTGTCTTGGGGGTGGTAATGACTTTCTGTTAACTTAGACTCAGTCATAGAAGACAAGAAATACCCAGAGAAGATACTTCTATGGATGCAGATTCTAATTTGTATGTTCACTTTTTTCCTCTGTGTCATGGAAGATGAGTGGAGACAGAGTTATTTGTTCAGTTGAAAAATCGTAATAGGTATTTCTGTACCAGTTGGTAAAGAAGCTGTTATTATTCCTTCTGTAGTTTATTGGTTTTTTTTTCACTTACATGGGAAATGGTGTCAGTATCAAAAGATGATTGGCTTTTTGAGCTTAGCATATTTGTTACTGATTCAGAATGATCAGATGAAAATAAATTACCATTTTCTGTGACTTCAATATTGGTCCTTGCAGATGAAGAATTCCCAGAGAGTTAATTCAAAAGCCAATTCCAAACTTGTTTGTCTATTTGCTGTACCCTGTGTCATGGTAGTTGGAGAGGAAGACAATGTGTTTGTTCTATAGAAATATCAACGTAAGATGTTCTGTAAATGATGGTGAGGAAGCTGATATTATTTTACTGAAGAAGCACTGGCATATTCACTGACAAGAGAAGTGGTATCTGTTCTTCAATTGGTTGACTCTCTAAAGTAATTGTATTAGTTTTTGGTACTAATGATCTGTTGGGGAGGGATTGATATTTTGTTATCTCAGCATCAGTTGTTTCAGATGCAGACAAACTTGGAAGAGATGATTCAATAGTGTCGTTTCTAAACTGCTTGAATGTTTACTTGGTAAATCATTGTACTGGAAGATGGAAAAGAGACAGAAATGCTTTGTTTGGTTGGAAAGTATCCATAGCTTGTTCGTACAGCTAGTGAGGAAGGGGTTTCATTTCAACTGTGGTAACAAGGTTTTGCTCTGTAAAAATGGAAGTAGTATCGATTCTTCAATTGATGGACTTTCGGAATTTGCATAGTCACTGGTGCAGTATTGTATTGGGAGGTGGTAATGAAGTTTTCTGTTATTAGAATCAGTCACAGAAGATGTAGTAATACCCAGAGAGTAATTCTATGGATGCAGATTCTAAGCTTGTATGTTCACTTGTTTTACTCTGTGTCGTGGAAGACGAAGTGGAGATGGAGTTTTATTGTTCAGTTGAAAAATCTGTAATAGCTATTTCTGTACCAGTTGGTAAAGAAGCGGTTATTATTCCTTCTGTAGTTATTAGGAGTTTTTCACTTACATGGGAAATGGTGTCAGTATCAAAAATGATTGGCTTTTTGAGCTTAGCATATTTGTTACTGATTCAGAATGATCAATGAAAATAAAGTACCATTTTCTGTGACTTCAGTATTGGTCCTTGCAGATGAGAAATTCCCAGAGAAGTTAATTCAACAATGCCAATTCCAACTTGTTTGTCTATTTGCTTGTACCCGTTTCATGGTAGTTGGAGTGAAAGAACAATGTGTTTGTTCTATAGAAATATCAGCGTAGAGATTCTGTAAATGATGGTGAGGAAGCTGATATTATTTTACTTGAAGAAGCACTGGCATATTCACTGAAAAGAAGTGGTATCTGTTTCTGCAATTGGTTGACTTTCAAAATTCTTGTATTAGTTTGTTGGTGCTAATGATCTGTTGAGGAAGGATTGAATTTTTTAGTTATCTGAGCATCTGTGGTTTCAGATGCAGACAAACTTGGAAGAGATGATTCAATAGATGTCGTTTCTAAACTGCTTGAATGTTTACTTGGTGAACTCATTGTACTGGAAGATGGAAAAGAGGCAGAGATGCTCAGAGCATGCTTGTTCGGTAGGAAAGGTATACAAGCTGTGTTCAGTAACAGTTAGTTGTTTCTGGAGACGGGACTTGGCGGGGATGTTGGTGGCACCTTTGTGAGGAAGCGTTACATCCAACCTGTGGTACAAGGTTTGCTCAGTAAAACGTGAAGGTAAGTGTCACGTAGAGTCGATTTCTTCAATGATGGCATTTCGGAATTTGCATTATCACTGGTGCAGATGTCTTGGGAGGTGGTAATACGCTTTCTGTTAACTTAGAATCAGTCACGAAGATGTAAGTAATCCAGCGAAACTTCCTAATTCTATGGATGCCAGATTCTAAGCTTGATGTCACTTGTTTTAGCTCATGTGTCATAGGAAGACAGAAGGTGGAGGAAGAGTTTACTTGTTCAGTGTGAAAAATCGTAATAGGTTATTTGGTACCGTAGGTAACGAAGCTTATTATCCTTCTGTAGTATATAGTGATTTGTTCACACAATACTGGAAATGGTATCAGTATCAAAAGATGATGGTTTCTGTTGAGATGAGCATATTGTTATGGTTCAGAATGATCAGAGAAAATAATCTAACATTTTTGTGCTCGATATTGGTCCTTGCAGATAGAAAAGAAAATATCCCAGAGAAG
>CM033473.1:189902657-189912511 GCA_019447015.1 Hymenochirus boettgeri | reverse complement strand
AGAGAAGTGGTATCTGTTTCTGCAATTGGTTGACTCTCTAAAGTAATAGTATTAGTTGTTGGTACTAAATAATCTGTTGAGGAAGGATTGATATTTTTAATTATCTCAGCATCAGTTTTTTCAGATGCAGACAAACTTGGAAGAGATGATTCTATAGATGTCATTTCTAAACTGCTTGTTTCACTTACATGGGAAATTGGGGTCAGTATCAAAAGATGATTGGCTTTTTGAGCTATCATATTTGTTACTGATTCAAATGATCAGATGAAATAAATTACATTTTCTGTGACTTCATATTGGTCCTTGCAGATGAAGAATTCCCAGAGAAGTTAATTCACCAGATGCCAATTCCAAACTGTTTGTCTATTTGCTGTACCCTGTGTCATGGTAGTTGGAGGAAGACAAATGTGTTTGTTCTATAGAAATATCAACGTAAGATGATTCTGTAAATGATGGTGAGGAAGCTGAATATTTTTACTTGAAGAAGCACTGGCATATTCACTGACAAGAGAAGTGGTATCTGTTTCTGCAATTGGTTGACTCTCTAAAGTAATTGTATTAGTTTTTGTCTAAATGATCTGTTGGGGAGGGATTGATATTTTCAGTTATCTCAGCATCAGTTGTTTCAGATCAGCAAACTTGGAAGAGTTGATTCAATGATGTCGTTTCTAAACTGCTTGAATGTTTACTTGGTAAATCATTGTACTGGAAGATGGAAAAGGACAGAAATGCTTTGTTCTGTTGGAAAGGTATCCATAGCTTGTTCAGTAACAGCTAGTGAGGAAGTGTTATCATTTCACACTGTGGTAACAAGGTTTTGCTCTGTAAAAGTGAGTAGTAGTCGATTCTTCAATTGATGGACTTTCGGAATTTGCATTAGTCCACTGGTGCAGTATTTTTTGGGAGGTGGTAATGAAGTTTTCTGTTAACTTAGAATCAGTCACAGAAGATGTAGTATACCCAGAGAAATAATTCTATGGATGCAGATTCTAAGCTTGTATGTTCACTTGTTTTACTCTGTGTCGTGGAGACGAAGTGGAGATGGAGTTTATTTGTTCAGTTGAAAAATCTGTAATAGCTAGTTCTGTACCAGTTGGTAAAGAAGCTGTTATTATTCCTTCTGTAGTTATTAGGATTTTTCACTTACATGGGAATGTGTCAGTATCAAAGATGATTGGCTTTTTGAGCTTAGCATATTTGTTACTGATTCAGAATGATCAGATGAAAATAAAGTACCATTTTCTGTGACTTCATATTGGTCCTTGCAGATGAAGAAATTCCCAGGAAGTTAATTCAACAGATGCCAATTCCAAACTTGTTTGTCTATTTGCTGTACCCTGTTTCATGGTAGTTGGAGTGAAGACAAATGTGTTTGTTCTATAGAAATATCAGCGTAAGATGATTCTGTAAATGATGGTGAGGAAGCTGATATTATTTTACTTGAAGAAGCACTGGCATATTCACTGAAAAAGAAGTGGTCTCTGTTTCTGCAATTGGTTGACTTTCAAAATTATTGTATTAGTTGTTGGCTAATGATCTGTTGAGGAAGGATTGATATTTTTAGTTATCTGAGCATCTTTGTTTTCAGATGCAGACAAACTTGAGAGATGATTCAATAGATGTCGTTCCTAAACTGCTTGAATGTTTACTTGGTGAACTCATTGTACTGGAAGATGGAAAGAGGCAGATGCTTTGTTCTGTTGGAAAGTATCCATAGCTTGTTCAGTAACAGCTAGTGAGGAAGCTGTTATCATCTCAACTGTGGTAACAAGGTTTTGCTCAGTAAAAAGTGAAGTAGTGTCGATTCTTCAATTGATGGACTTTCGAATTTGCATTAGTCACTGGTGCAGAATTGTCTTGGAAGGGGTGTTTGAAGTTTTTTTGTTAACTTAGATCAGTCACAGAAGACAAGATAATACCCAGAGAATATACTTCTATGGATGCAGATTCTAAGCTTGTATGTTCACTTGTTTTACTCTGTGTCAGGAAGATAAGTGGAGATGGATTTATTTGTTCGTTTGAAGAATCTGTATTAGGTATTTCTGTACCAATTGGTAAAGAATGTTATTATTCCTTCTGTAGTTATGGATTTGTTCACTTACAATGGAAATGGTATCAGTATCCAAACTTGGAAGAGATGATTCTATAGATGTCATTTCTAAACTGCTTGAATGTTTACTTGGTAAACTCATTGTACTGGAAGATGGAAAAGAGACAGAAATGCTTTGTTCTGTTGGAAAGGTATCCATAGCTTGTTCAGTAACAGCTAGTGAGGAAGGTGTTATCATTTCAACTGTGGTAACAAGGTTTTGCTTAGTAAAAAGGGTTGTAGTAGTCGATTCTTCAATTGATGGTCCTTCGGAATTTGCATTATTCACTGGTGCAGATTTGTCTTGGGAGGTGGTAATGAAGCTTTCTGTTAACTTAGAATCAGTCACAGAAGATGTAGTAATACCCAGAGAAGATAATTCTATGGATGCAGATTCTAATCTTGTATGTTCACTTGTTTGACTCTGTGTCATGGAAGATGAAGTGGAGACAGAGTTTATTTGTTCAGTTGAAAACCCAGTTATAGGTATTTCTGTACCAGTAGGTAAAGAAGCTGTTATTATTCCTTCTGTAGTTATTAGGATTGGTTCACTTACAAGAGAAATGGTATCAGCATCAAGATGATTGGCTTTTTGGATTAGCATATCTGTTCCTGATTCAGAATGATCAGATGAAAATAAATTGACATTTTCTGTGATTCATAATGGTCCTTGCAGATGAGAAATTCCCAGAGAAGTTAATTCAACAGATGCCAATTCCAACTTGTTTGTCTATTGTTGTACCCTGTGCCATGGTAGTTGAGAAGAAGACAATATGGTTTGTTTCTATAGAAATATCAACGTAAGATGATTCTGTAAATGATGGTGAGGAAGCTGATATTATTTTACTTGAAGAAGCACTGGCATATTCACTGACAAGAGAAGTGGTATCTGTTTCTGCAATTGGTTGACTCTCTAAAGTAATTGTATTAGTTGTTGGTACTAATAATCGTTGATTAGGGATTGATTTTTTATTATCTCAGCACAGTTTTTTCAGATGCAGACAAACTTGGAAGAGATGATTCAATAGATGTCTTTCTAACTGCTTGAATGTTTACTTGGTAACTCATTGTACTGAAGTGAAAGAGCAGAAATTGCTTGTTTCTCTGTTGGAAAGGTATCCATAGCTTGTTCAGTAACAGCTAGTGAGGAAGCTGTTATCATTTCAACTGTGGTAACAAGGTTTTGCTCAGTAAAAAGGGTAGTAGTAGTCGATTCTTCAATTGATGGTCCTTCGGAATTTGCATTATTCACTGGTGCAGATTTGTCTAGGGAGGTGGTAATTAAGCTTTCTGTTAACTTAGAATCAGTCACAGAAGATGTAGTATTACCCAGAGAAGATAATTCTATGGATGCAGATTCTAAGCTTGTATGTTCACTTGTTTTACTCTGTGTCGAGGAAGATGATGTGGAGATGGAGTTTACTTGTTCAGTTGAAAAATCTGTAATAGGTATTTCTGTACCAGTTGGTAAAGAAGCTGTTATTATTCCTTCTGTAGTTAATAGGATTTGTTCACTAAAGAAGCTGTTATTATTCCTTCTGTAGTTAATAGGATTTGTTCACTTATATGGGAAATGGTATCAGTATCAAAAGATGATTGGCTTTTTGAGATTAGCATATCTGTTACTGATTATCAAAAGATGATTGGCTTTTTGAGATTAGCATATCTGTTACTGATTCAGAATGATCAGATGAAAATAAATTAACATTTTCTGTGACTTCATTATTGGTCCTTGCAGATGAAGAAATTCCCAGAGAAGTTAATTTTATAACGAATGTTCGAACATTCGAGGACTGCGATATGCGGTAAAATGTCCTAGTAATCCTATACACAGTAAATATCTATGATCCAATCCTGATAAATGTCTATTATAACCTATATGCGAGTAATTTAATATCGAATCCACAATCAAAATGTCTATTATTCATCGCGAGTAATATTGAATTCTCAATCCGAGCAGTAATGTTATTAGACTATACACTCGCAGTAAATACCCAATTCTCTTCTCGCGTTCCAGCAAGTAAAAGGTCTATTTACCAATCGTGAGACATCAAAATTCTCGCGAATCCATGCGTAAAAAGTCTATTATCCTATATGCGAGTTAATATCGAATCCCCAGTAAAATGTCTATTATACTATAACAACGAGTAAAATCAACTACGCGATTCTGCAAGTAAAGTCCTTATACCTATATGCGAGTTATATCGATCCGCGATTAAAATGTCTATTATACCTATACAACTTGTAATTCCCAGGACTCTCGACTTGCGCAGTAATGTCCTATTTTGACCAATCCGTGGTAAACATTGATTAACGACTATGCCTAGTTCGTGTCCATTATACCAATACTTGCTGTCATCTCGCATTGCCTCGACTCCATTCATTCTGGATAATCTCGAATGTTTGAACGCGATAGCTTTAAGGAAGCAAGTCCAGCCCCAAATGAAACTTACATACGTACATCACACCCCCCAAAACCTAAAGGTTAGTTTGAAATGTGAATTATAAGTCGAACCTGAAATCCTGCCCTGGTCCCTGTTTCTTTCTGCTGCCTGGTTCTCTTCTTAGTAACTTTCAGTTAGGACTTTGCATTGACTCACACAGTGACTGAATGTTCCCCCTGTCTGCCTTTTCCTGAGCATCCACAGGCTCGTAAGGCTCTTTACAGGTTTCCTAAAAGGCCAGTAGTTCCATGAGCTCCCGAAGCCTAGGCGGCATACAGTAATGATTCCATAACACAGTAGGATATATCACATAGTTTAACAAAGAGGCCATTCTTTCTAAATTGTTCTTATAAGGTTAGAGTTGCCCTTTAAGTAGGTGCTCGTGAGAGTAAATTGAGTTTTCGAAAGTCCTGGCTTTCCAAACGTTTTCCCCCAGCCCATTTCCCGGTCCCGCAACCATTAATTTAAACCATTGATATTTTTAATTGTATTTCATTCGGCTTTTCGAACTATTTGACTCCCAGTTACTTTAATGGTCCGTTTTTCGTTTCGAACTTGCAAAGTGCGGGGCCATATCTACCCTTCCTGTTTAAATGAATCTCGGCCATTTATGTTCCGCTGCAAGATTGTTTTATTAACCAAGTATCAGATTAAAAATGACATAAACATGACCAATAATTACTTCATGTGTGACACAACATAGACAACAGATCTCTGGCAGCGCTTGGGTCATTGTAGCTCCTTCCATTGCCAACTTATAATGTTCTTTGAAACTCAGTACATCTTATAAAGATAACATCAAATATGTCATATCAAGAGAGATTTATCACGATTTAATTTCCTTTGGCGTGGACGGAAGGTTTACAAGCCAGGCAGTTTATTATGACTTTAATTCTTTAAATTCCCATTAAGCCTAACGCCCACGAATCATCATAGCAATCGACTTTCTGATCTCAGAATGTTCACACCTAATGTCGTCCTCCCCACAACTTTTAGAAAGCCTAATTAATAAATAACTGTTTACATAAACTGAGTTGTCACCCCGATCACTCGAACGCCTCATCCAGAGAGATGGCACCAACATACAGTCCAAGCTTTTGCGACGTTTACATGATTGTAGCGAATCTTTTATACTTACCTTGCATGAATTTTTTGCATTTTGCCTTGTTTTTTTTACCTAAGCTCATATTAAATTACATAAGTGATTCCGTACCTGGGAAGTTGTGGAAACTTATCTACAGTGTATCGTATATTTGGTCTATATTTTATCAGTCTTTCTACACGTCTATGCTTGTGAGGTTCTCCTTCACAGTTCATGGGATTAAATCTAATGTATTCAATTAGATCAACTGGACTTGAAGTTAGTCTTGTCCGGATGGACTAGCGAAACGTCTTTCCAAGACTAAACTTTCAGTCCAGTTGATCTAATTGAATACAACAAGATTCATCCTCTCTAAAAAATTCAGAAAGATTCCTGTGCTCACTACTGTATAGTCATTACTTTATTGACTGTTCCATTAAACAATAAAAATCCTTATAGTAAATCTGCCTCATGTCAATTCTTACTAACCAAAAATGTACTCTATTGTAGTTTATTTTTTTTTCCTTCTTCCTTATGGGCTTTCCAGCTTCTTTTTCTCAGAATATTTTGAATTGGCACTTATTGTTTACTTCATTTGATATTTCTCGAGCGAGAAGAAGCTAAACATCTAAGTTCTCTGACAATAAATACCTAATCAGATTGAATCATACTATATATGGCTGAACTCCCCTTTTTGTAAATTTAATCCGTTCCGCTAGCAGATGTTCAGATTTTCGAAGTCATAGGGACTTAAAAAATGCCGAAATTCAGCCGTAAGTATCAAATAAAGATATAATTAGCAATGGTACCTTACCGTAATGGCTTCAGGACCTGAAAAATTATCATGGAACATGTATCAATGGCCAATCTTTAAAAAAAAAACACAACACAACAAGAGTTTATTCAATAAAGTTGTTCATTGATCATGGTACTATTTTTCCCCCAACCAATCAGATTATTAGGAATTTGACAAGCAACATCCTGATTGGTTGGGGGCAAATTGTACTATTTTTAACAATGAATTGTATGAATCTCCCTGTAGTCCAAACCGGAAACTTAATGCGCTTCCTGTATTTGGCATTCGGCTTTTATTTTTTTGAAATTTCAAAATGTAAAATAAGCTTTGTTTTCAAAATTCTAAGGATGAAGATTTCTTTAGTCCACTTACAGATGACCGTATAGTTTTCTACAAATATTTTATCTTCATCATTTTTTAATTCTTAACATACCTTTGTAGTGAACTATTTTTGGGTGGAATTTTATTCCGTCCCAGAGTATACAAATAGCATCCTTGTTGGAAAGTATTGTAGGAACAAAGTCAGTCCCATGGAGTGGGTAGTATTGCTCCTTCTCACCATATAGTAATATCCAGTCTGACGATATAACATCTTGTCCCAACTCCGCTAATGTAGGGAGGCACGCTTTGCACTGACAGTATTGATCTGTAATATGTAACTAATAAATACTTCCTTCATTATACTGGAAGTAGTGACTACTATTAAAACACAAAACCCCATTTGCTCTCATTTAATGAATCACCACAGCAATGCCGAGCAGACAAAGAGATACTATCCATTTTTACCTACAGAGCATGTGGAGGACGAACAGATTGTCTAAACTGAGCTATCTATTCGGTAGCTACAGCTAACCAGTACGCCATGTGTATTACGCTCTGCTCTACCTTCCCCATCTATAACAGTGAGGTGTTGCGTGCATGAGAATAAAGCCTGACTCTTTTCAGGGAGCTTCATAAAGGTCTAATAATTAACAATGGTTCTTAATTTGCCCCACCAATCAGATATTTATTAACATATGAATGTCTACATCTGATTTGGTTGGGCAAAAATAGCACCCTTTTTACAATAAGAACCTTTATTGATTACCCTATTTGAACACACACTTCTTTAGTTTATAAGGAGACACCTTAAAAGTATCAGGAAGATTTCGAATTTACAGTTCTTATCGGTTTAAATGGTGCTAAGGTTTGCCCCAAACCAATCGATCTTCTTTAACATTTGAAGCTAACCATCGGATTGGTTTTGGGGCAAAATTAGCAAGCGTTTAACGATAAGACTTTTATTGATAACCCTGTTTGAGATTAAAAACCATTAACTGTAAATATTAAAAAAAAACCTGTATATAAGATTTACCCGTCTGGTTTCCTGTCCATCACTGCCCCAGTGTCATATTTTTATTGTAGATAAAACCTTTTGTGTGTATCGAAGTGTACTCATTTCTTATTTATTTCTTATACTCCCACTACTCCGCCGATTTCAGAGTGTTTCTTCCCGTACAATACTCAGCATTTAATTGGCTTGTTTAACTTCACTAACAGTCCTGCTGGAGCTGCTTTCCTGTCATTTTCTAACCATGCTCTCCTTCCTCCGCCACAAAGATTGTTTCACATTATAATTGGACAGTTAACGCCACCACTCGGTGTTCCCTGTCCTTAGAAACTTCTATATATGGTCAGGAACTCCTCGGTGCGTAATATCCTTATATTTACACTGTAGAGGCGCATTATCCCTTATATAATACATAAGGCTAGGATTTTATAATGGGGAGAGGGCAAGTGGCCTTAATCCTTATTGACATTCACATTCATGGAGTGATTCCCTGTCTTCCACTGCCCCCTCCCGCCTGTTTATCTCCACCCGATTAGTAGTTATATGGAAGCGCGCTTATTAGTATATATAGTTATTGCCTTCTTATGGAAATAAGGAGAAACCAGTACTCGGTTCTCTTACCTCTCTCCCCGTCCCTTGATTTCACTGATGGAGTTTTTTCAATATAGATAAGAGGCGGGGACAGCATGAGTCAATTTTTTATGGCTAACAGGATTGCATCTCTCCTCTCCATACATCGTAACGCAATCAGTTAACAAAGGGACGGGGAGAAAGGGTGCAGACAGAGTGCAGCTTTGGCTTCTATAACGGTACATTGAACACCTCTGTGGTAAATAATACCTTATTATCCTTTATACTTAATAATATCCCTTCATCTTTATAATGGTAACTGCAGTGGACTAATCTTCATGAAATAATCACTATCACTCATGCAATGTGCCTTTGAATTGGGAGCACAGTGGACTTATTCTTATAAAACCCCCTCAAGCTTACATAACTAAGAGTTTTTAGAATATATTCTTCTGTTCTCTCATTCAACGTTTGCCAAACCTAAACCCCCTGCCTGCCTCAAAATGATCCAACCTGTTTTTTTCTTTAAGAGTTTACATAAGCAGAAAACAGAGTAAACTTTCAGTCTCCATAAACATTAAAATAGGGGTAGGGAGAGATTAAGCTTTTGATACCCTTTCAGCAATTGCAAATAGGAACACAGACGCTCTGGGAATTTACCATGTTTATACATGGAAGCCCTATAATAAATGGAGGTATACACCGAGTCAACTGCTTTTTAGCAAGTTACTTCTGCGGGTGCTTCTAAATGAGGCAGAGTGAGACATTTGTACCAGCAGTGCCTCTGGAAAATGGAAAGTGTCCCAAGTAATTATTTAAAAAGAAACAGAAACCAACTACTCCGTTAAAAAAATTGCCTGCACTGGAGCACTTGCTCCCACGATTTTGCCTAAATTTCATGTGGATTTCTGGCATTAACCCCTTTATGCCTGGATCATATAGGGCGCCTAATCATCGATCCGCGCGACCCCAGTTCAACCTACTGCTATTTAAAATGGAGCGCCTTTTTTACAAAGTTTTGCCTCAGGTGCCAAAAACCCTAGAGGCCCTCTGGTTTCTCTTCCTTCTGAGTAATGTTATTCTGAGCTTATTTTTCTCAAAAAAGAATAAATAGAAATATAAAATGTTCTATAAATCAAGTTAATGTGTTTCTTTATGGAATGGGCATTTTGAACAGTCATTTTTTCACTGCGGTGCGTCAGTGGGTTCGCACTGATGCCTTGCAGGTCCATGAGATCCTAGTTCGATTCCATCCTTGGACACATCTGCAAGGAGTTTGTATGTTCTCCCCAATGTTTGCATGAGTTTTCCGCCCGGTCACTCCAGTTTCCACCACATCATCAGACCTACTGATCGGTTTTGTATGTGTCAAATAATGTGCTTAATTGTAAGCTTTTCTTTCTGGCAGGGCCTGAGTAATTTGAGTGAATAAATGGTAAAGCGCTGCGAATATTTAGCGCTATATAGAAACTAAATAATCCATAAAATACCACTAAATGCTCTTCAAATTGTTTGCAATAAAACCGATGGTCCCTTTGTTACTT
>CM033473.1:189827657-189897657 GCA_019447015.1 Hymenochirus boettgeri | reverse complement strand
AGGGATGGTGAGTCAACTCATATGCCAGTTTGGCAAGGGCTGCAAGTTTGGGGTAGTGTGCTCATTATGGGGGACTTTATTACCCCTGACATTGATTGGTGTAAGTGCAACTGCCATCAAGAAAAAGGCGATGAGTTCCTGAATTTTGCTGCAGCTATTTTTCTCTCACAGGTGGTTTTGAGCTTCCTACTAGAAAGAAGCTCTTTTAGATCTGGTAATATCTACACATTGTGGAGCCGCATGTTATATACAGGTATCTGGAGGCTTGGGAAAGTGACCATGAATAGGGGCGGTTTGGACTTTGTTATCGAAAAGAAAAGTGCGCTGGGGTTAACAAATCTCTATCTTCTCTATGTGTACACAGGAAAAAAGAATTAAAGACATTTGCTTTATCGCCATCCTCCGTAATTACCTGTTATCCCCATTAATTATGGGGACTAAGTCCATCTTCTTACTATTAATATACTTAAAAAAATTTAAGGCTTAGTGATGCTTTGATCCAGCTATCCTACTTTAATTTATTAAAGGCATGTCAACCCTGAAAGTAAACTTTTGTATATAATGTAGGTAGCAGCTTCGCCCTCACCCCCACCTCCATAGTATATTTTTTAAAAAAATGCCAGATGTTCACATTCTCTCCCGCGCCGTCTCTATTCGCTCCCTGCTGCCTGGAAGTTGCAAGCAGGGGCTGGTCCGCCACCAGCGTCTGTGATTGGCTAAGACGTCAGGCAATCACAGACGCGGCTGATGTCATCGAGACGCTGCTGGAGAGAGGGTCTAATAACTATCGGCATGTGTTTTTTTCAAAATATTATGGCGGTTAGGGTTGGGGAGCTCTTTCTTACCTTATGTTACCAGGATTTCAGCTAGATGCCACATCTCAGAGGATGGTCCAGATGGTGGGAGGGGGGTGGGGGTGGCGGGGCTTCCCTGTGCATGCTTCAGACCTTGATGAGTTGGGCACATACAGCCACAGGATGAATCACTGACAGCTTCTACAAAACACCCGTTTCCGGACTTTGGAGGGGCATAGCAGAAGAACCATTTGGAGCAGAAATTTACATGAGGATTTTTTTAACCATAGAATGGTCGATGGGGTTAAATTCCAGTTTTTGGGGGTGACTGCCCTTCAATTTTAGCTAGTTTTGATTGCTTTCTTACACTGGGATTGGAAAAGGCTGATGTTATTCCAATATTCAAAAGGGTATCGTTCACAAGCCATGTATTCAGGCCTGTAAGTTTAACTTCAGTGGTGGGGAGATCCTGGAAAGTTTTAATAAGGGAACATGTTCTAGATATGTTTCAAGGACTGACATTATAAGTAGTAACCAGCATAGCAGTAGATGTAGTTTACTTGGATTTTGCAAAAGGCTTTTGATACAGTCCCCCATAGGTGACTAATGTATAAGCTGAAGTCTGTTGGTCTGGGGAGTTACATTTGTACATGGATAGAAAATTGTTTAATGAATAGGGATGCAGAGTAGTTGAAATTGGCTTCTTATTATGGACTTAAGTGCTAAGTGGGTGCCACAGGGTTCTGTGTTGGGGCCGCTAATATTTACATCTATTAATGTTGGAAGTGGGTATTGTCGCAAGGTTTTCTTTTGTTTGCTGACGAACACAACTTTGTCGACCATTAAAAACTTCAGAGGATGTGCAATTGTTTGCGGGGGGTCTAGAGATTGTCACATTGACTGCTAAGTGGCAGATTCAATATTGATAAATGTAAGGTGATGCATTTTGGACTTAAAAATCCTGTGTGCTGCTTAATACTATAAATGGCCCTGTGTTAGTGAATCCTCTTTTTTGGGGGGGATAACAACTGGAAAGGTAGCAAGCAGTGCCAGGCGGCAGCAGCCCAGGCCTGCATGGTTATTGTCTTGTATAAAGAGAGGTATGGATTCAAGGAGGAAAATGTTATTCTCCCTCTTTACAAAGCATTGGCAAGGCCTCTTGGAATATCGCAGTGCATTTTGGAATCCTGTGTAAATCTTTGAAATTGAAAGGTTTCAGAGAAGGGCAACTAAATTATAAGGGGATTGGGGGAGCTTGAATATGAGAGAGACTGGAAAAGCTACAGTTATCTATGCTGGAGAAAAGGCGCTTACATGGGGATATGTTACTGTGTTAAATTTATTAACTGGCCACGTTATTTACAGAGGACAACGAGGACATCCCTTAGACTGAGAAAAAAGGTTTAGGCTTCAAGTTTGGAAGGGTTTTTTCACACTGTGAGAACGGTAAAGCTGATGGAACTGTCTTCCAGTGGACGTTGTTATGGCATGGTTAGGTGGTCAGTTTAAAAAAAAAGCTGGATGAGTTTTTCTGCAAACAGGAATGTTGCAAGTTACTGGTCATTGATAAATAAAGTAGAGTTGATCCAGGAAATTTCCGATTGCCACTCATAATTTGTGGGGTTTTTTTTTGCCTTCCTCTGGATCAACAGTTAGCCGGAAATGAGGATATTGCTAGATGGGTTGGACTGGATGGAACATCTATCTTTATTCAAAAACCTTAACACTAACTATATATTTAGTTATTTACCTGTATTGTAGCCTTTATATTGATTCTGTCTATATCTTTGCTGTTGCTTCCTCCAGCTCTGTCCTGAGGATCATTCATGCTGGGAATTGTTAATGTTTCTTGTGCTAGGAATTCCCACTAAAAATATAATACAAATTTTCATTACAGAGTAATACAAATACTTGTTAATAATTTACTGAAGTGCCAAGCAGTATTATATGCTAGTGCTACTATTTAATTTTAAATTATTTACAACCATTAGCGCACAAAATTATTAATAATGAGTGTAGATTACTTTAAGTTTTGGCATGTATTCTGTTCAACACATGGAGCTAATGCAAATGTGGCAAACTTGGGCTGTGCTATTCATTTTGCAGCATCGAATCATTTTACTGGGTTACTACAGTTACTGCATGTACATCATTATTGGTTGTTGCAGATTAGAGGGCATGTCCACTCTCAGAGGATCCCCTTGCACCACCCCCCCCACCCCCCAAACCTAGGAACCCAATATCTACAGAAATGCCATTGACATGAACGTGGCAATATTTAACTTTTTTTATTGCATACTAAAAGCTTGCCCTACTTCCAAAAAGATTTGGAAGTGGTGCAGCCCCACATAACAAGTGTTAAACACATTTTTATTAACATTAAACCGAGTAACTGGGTTTTACGCTCCTTTTATAGGGAAAAAGTGGTTATTACATCTCCCTGTTAGCCTTTTTTCCCAGACCCTCCTAAATTTACCCATACCGTAATCCTCCCACACTGCTCTTCCTCAACATTACCCCGCTTCGGGTTGTGGCCATCAGTCTCCCTGTGGCAGTGAAATCCTCTGCAGCTACATGAGCTTGAGCTAAAGAACTTGCATAGTCAGCAGAGGTGCCATCCACTCAGAGTAGGGATTGGGTAGATAGTAAAATTTAGGAGTGTCTAGGAAAAGGGCAAGTATTGTAGTTCCTCGGTAGGTTTGTGCAGGTGGTTCTCTGCTTATATAAAATATTTAGATATGGGTAAACATCCCCATTTATAGCATAGGCAAGACCTTGCATCACCCACATATGTTTCTGCTGCATAGATCTTTTTGAGCACAGTATTTGGAATGTTAATATTGTATAATCTCAATTGTTCAGTTGCAAGTGTTAAGGATTAATAAAGCACCCCAAACTACCACTGGTTAGTGACAGATAATCCAATGGAGAGACAGATAATCCATGGAAACATGCTCATATATTTACCCTTAATATCCTCTTACCTGTAATAAGCCCATTTTAGTTGATGTAAAGTGGACAAAGCATTGTAATTCCAGTTCATATGCGACCATCCTCAAATAGGAACAAAGGAATGAATGCCATCAGTAGCCAGGACAGCTTGGTATGTGTTAGTCTTACAAGAAATGAAAACAATTAGAAATAATAGTTTGGCATCATACCATGTTTAATAGTTAAACCCCCAATTCCTAAACAATTAAAACAATATATCACTGTTTTGCATGTAAAGTTTGTATTTCCTTTGCCATTTATACTAATTCTGAGCACTCTAATTGGCATCATATAATTAGATGCTATATAACCATAGTAAATATGACAATGCATGTAATGCACAGAAGCATTTTATCTCTTTAAATTGCATTGTGATAACCAAAATGTGAAGCCCACCATTAATTATCATAATCATAATAATGATAAAAAGTGTCTTGGGACAATTATGTAATGGCTTGGAATTATTATTTATCATTTAAGGGGAACTGTGGTCTAAAAATGACTTTAGGTAAATTGACAGGAATGCTCTCCTGAGAATTTTTGCAATTTTTTGTCATTGTTTTATTTTGCATAGTCTTAAGATATTATACATTTTTTTGTGTAATATGTCAGCAGCATCACCAGGTCCCCTGCACTTCCTGCTTCCTGTTCTCTTCCCACTCATGGACCCCATGGACCCTCCATTTGCAGCCCCGCTTTGGCCTCATGTGGCCCCACCCCCCACCGGTGCCGTAGGCCCGCCTACTCGTGGTGCCTTCACACAGCAGGGAGGGGGAGGGACTTCCTGTCTCCTGTCCTGTCACTGAAGTTTGAGGCTGTGCTCACCAGTGCGCGTGAAGAAGCAGCCTTAGGTATGTCACATGTCAACCTCCCACCCATTAACTTTCTACTCAGTAATTTCTTTATATCTTTGGCTGTGGAGCATGTAGAGAGTGGTTGATGGCTCGTAGGAAACTGGTCTTTCATTTAACCTTAACTTGTTTGGAGACCACAGTTCCCCTTTAAGACACAAGACATTATTTTAGCAGATCTTTATTACCATATGTTTTCCTCCGATTTAACTAAAATGGCAAACTCAATCACTTTCGTCTTGCCAGCTGTTTTAACACACATACAGCTTGCATGAAATGTTTCCTTTGAACCCCATTAAAGTAAATATGAGGCAAATATCCACATCTCTTAGATAATTGTAAGACTTAAACTTGCATATGCAATAATAAAAAAAAGACTGTGGAAGAATATATGTAAGCCTTTCATCTACACCTTTTCTTCCAGAAATTGCCTTTTTTAAAGTACATATCCAAGTTGTATATATTTTTTTAAGCAAGACTTATTTTGTAAAAAGAAAATGGGAAACAGAAGTCTATAGAATCCCACATAGCACTCTTAACTCTTGAAGCTACAAATACACTTTTTCAGTACCATAGAACCCTTTAATTTAAATCAATTAACTAGACTGAGTGATCCAAGTTTGGGTCGAATTTTATGAGTTTTTACGAACACGAACTATCTGAACTACAAACTAGTTCAGGCTTTTTTGAACTCGGGGACTTTTTTCGATAGTTATCTCAATTTGAATTGTCAAATTTTTGAATTGGTAACCCATGAATGTACCCTTCGATTTCACTAACCCTCGAAGTGTATCGTTAGATAATGTATTTTATTGATTTTGGTAACCCCTTGAATGTATCGTTTGATATGTATTGTTTGTTGGTCCTCAAATGTATTGTTCGGTAACCCCTCGAAAGTAGCATTAGATTTCGGTACCCTCGAATGTATCTCTTTGGTTTCGATAACCCTCAATGTAGCATTTGGTAACCTCAAATTTCTTTGAATGTAACTCTTGACTTGCTTACAACCCTTGTGCTAAACCCTGGATTGCCATGTGAAACCCGACAATTGTCCCAATCCGGGGAAAGATAGTGTTTAATAAGTTTTGGTGATATGTCAGTTCCCCAGACTTTTCCCAGGTCCCAGAGCCATTTACAGTAAGTTACCATTGCTATTTTATTGTATTTTTCCAAAATTTTTCAACTATTTCTTCCCATTGGGTTCATTTTCAAACTACCAAACTTCCAACTTTTACTGAAGTTCGAAAATGAACCGACTTCAGGAACTTCAGCCCTCTCTATTCAAAGTAGCTGGGACTTAAAACCTCATTAAGAGATTCATAAAGTTCTTATCATTTAAAATGGTGCTAATATTGTCTCAACCAATCAGATCTTATTTACATTTGTAAGCTTACATCTGATTGGTTGGTCAAAATTAGCACCATTTTAAATGATAGAACTTTTATTGACTAACCCTGCATATGGCGCATATGCAGCACTGCATACTAGGGAGTCTATACTCACAAGGAATCTATACTCACACTGAGCCAAAACCCACATCTGAGGAGGCGGCAATGACCCAGTGTGTGCAAAAAGTCACAGAGCCCCGTCTTCACCCGGCATACAGCAGAGTCTGAGGATCCAAACTGTACAGAGCCACTCAAACATCCAATAGTCAGTATGAAAGCGACCGATGCATGATAGAACAACCTCTCAGCTTCGTCGGGTCTCAGACTGATTTTGTAATTAAAATGAGTGAAAGCTAATGTTAAAAATATGGTTTACAATGGGTATAAATGTGGAAAATGTACCCATGTTTGTGTGGAATCACTGACTGTAGCTGAGCTTTTATTTAGAGGGTCTATATATTAAAAGCCCCAGGTTGCAGACCCATATTACAGAAAATACTCACATTTTCATTCCCATAACTTGTTGAATTGTAGAAGAGTGAGTGGTGGGACATTTTCCCATGTTATTTTTAAAGCCCAAAGAGCATTAAATTGCTGCTCCAGAGACGAGTTGAAATAATCATTAATTGCTCTCTCCAAACTAGTTTTAAACACCATTATCTGAGTTGGAGGTCTGAAAATTGTAATCCTAAACAAGAACAAATCAAAATTCTAGTTCATGGCTTTGAAAGACCTTCATAATAATCGGCGCCGAAACGAAACGTTCGTGTGTACGAACCTTACTTGGCTATTTTGCTGTAGTTAACAGACACATGAATAGATAAATATTAAATCATTTTATTTCCAAGAGGATTTGCTCATTTGCTGTGTTTTGGATTCAAACATTAGATCACATATTGTAGAACCATTACTGTTGTCTGTGGGATCAGTCATACTAATCAAGGATGCCATGGGAAATGGAATGCAGAGATAACTGAGTTTATTCTGCAGAACCATTAGACTTTACCATCTTTCCCATACCAGCCATATTCTATCCCTTTAAGCCAGTGTACATATATTCCTTAAACATGTTAATGTCAAAACCAAATGATCAATTCTAATACAGGAGGCTGATCGGTTAGTGGCAGAAACAAAAAAAATCCATGTGTGTGAGCACTCTTAATAATACACTTTAAAACCACCAAAAATAAATATTTTAGTATTTTGTTTAAGTCAGCTAATATTATATTATACTGTACAATATTAACGGATATATTATATTGATTTAAACATTAGGCAGAAACATATAAAAATCATTTAATCTTACCTGATAATATAGTTTCCCCAATACCTCTTGAGAATGTCTGCATCAGCCCCAGAAATTGCTATACACCGGGGGTGTAAAGTGTCATTGTTCAGGAAACTTATGTATGGATACTCAAATATAGGCTTGATCATAAAGATTGCGCTGAAAATTATTATAACCATTGTCTGTAACTGAATAGAAAAGAATACTTTGTTTATATATTCAAATGGATGAACATTTTTTTAGAACAGAAGAGAATATAACAAAAAATGGTTTTACTTAACCGTAATATATCATATGCTAGCTTACATTGGTGGCTATCCTGTCAACTGAATGCCAAGGTTTAAATTTAATATTTCCTAGCTAGTGGTACTAAATGTATGGCGGACTGTATTTGATGAATTTTTTGTAAGAAAAGCTAAAATTTGTAAAATGGATTCCACAACATTTCTCCACATAACATGTCTGATGATTGTAATAAAGTTTTATTGAAGTATGAAGTGTCACAGAGAACTAAAGTCCATTAATAAATCTTCTGGCCAAAGTGTTCGTGTTCAACCCACTTTGTATTAAAGCATTGCTTGTTTATAAAGGATAAGCTTAAGGGAGTATTTAAATATTCTACTAAACCAATATAATGTATAACTGCTTTTCAGGCAATTGTCTTTTTTAAAAAAAAGACAATTGTCTATCATTTTAAAATACATTTTCCAACACGCATACTAAAACTTTTTTCTTACCATACATTACAAAGTTACTATCCAATGTTCCTGCAACGTTTGACAATGTTCCTGAACATCAGAGCAACCACTGGCCCATCTTTTTTGCAACAACCCAATTTTACTACACCGAATGTCAAATCTACCATAATCTAATCCAGTCCATCAGTGTATGGCCAGCAATAGAGACTTTAACTTTAATTTGTCAAGGATAAGCAGCGGGAGCATCTCCAGATGTTTAGCAACTCCCAGCATCTCTGGCTGTAGAGTGTACATGTCCTACATGTACAATGTAGGAGAATTCAGGAAGTTGTAGTTTCAAATATCTGGAAACCTCTTACAACTCTTTATATACACACCACATATATACTTGTAAATTATCAGGAAGACTATTTTTGGGAAGACTATTTCTTGAAGACACAACGATAATCTTGGTCTGCTCACAGGTAAAAGAGACAGCTGATCAGCACTGATTGGGTCTGCTCACAGGTAAAGGAGACAGCTGATCATCACTGATTGGGTCTGCTTACAGGTAAAGAGACAGCTGATCACAGATATAGGTCTCTCCGGTAAAGACAGCTATCAGTGCTGTTTGGGTCTGCTCACAGGTAAAAGAGACAGCTAATCAGCACTGATTAGGTCTGCTCACAGCTGATGCAATTGGGGGGTAAAGGGTTTGGCAATTCTTTTATAAGAATCAGTGGTTGCAGAATTAAAAGGAACACATTTAATATGTAACTACATTAGATGCTAAAAACCTTATACAAACAACTTTTTATACTCATGGATTGTGAAGCAGGATCTGGCTCTGATTTGTTGGAAATATGGAGCCTGTATGACAGGGATGTCGTAAGGGATGTATCTAAGTAAGCACTCCTACAGGGGCTGACCTGTATTCCCACAGTTTGCCTATGGTTCTTGTATAAAATAATCAGTTAGATACTATTTCAAATACTGAATTAACACTGGGGAAATCGCACTTGCCCCTTATGGTGAAAAGTATGAAATTACACAAAGGCCCATTTTTAATAGGCTTTCCCTGTGTTACAACTAAACTTAATATACAAACAACGAGGAGAGTCCAGACATTGAGCTGAAAGTGATAACTGTGAAAAATATATTCCATCAGAACCAAGTAAAACAGTGGCAACGTTTCGGGCCACACTTAGCCCTTTCTCAAGCCTTGAGGCTTAGTGTGGGCCCAAAACGTTGCCACTGTTTTACTTTGGTTTCTGATGGATACATTTTTCACAGTTTCACTTTCACTCAACGTCGGACTCCATCATTGTTGTTTGTTATATATGGATATTGGAGGCTGGGCAGTGAGCCTTGTCAGGAGCTCCAACTTAATGTCATTGAGCTTTTAATTGCTCATTTATTGGTGTTATACTTAACATATAGGTTATATATAGAATGTAGATTCAAATGGGAATCCCATTGGAATATTGATTAATGGAGAGAAAATCTCTGGAATGTTTAGTTGCTTTCTTGTCATTGCTTGTAGAGCCATAGGGAAACATTCGTATTTCGGATAGGAATAGAAGTAAATTTTAAACGCAGTTCTTTGTTTTATTATTATTATTATTATTGTGGATTTTTGGAACCAACATCTTTCATAGCGCTTCACAGTTACTGTGTATTTCACATCAGCCCTGCCCCAAAGAGCTTCCATTAGCATTACAACCTATTCATTGTCTTTATGATTGGTGGGAAACTGGAGTGCCTAGAGGAAACCCACGCAAGCTCAGGAGAACATACAAACTCCTTGCAGATGTGTCCAGGAGAATCGAACTTAGACATGACATCTATGATAGCTCTTATATATGATTGAGTACAAGCCTAATGATTCTATATCAAGATTAAAAAAAGATGAAAAAACTAATATGTTTAAGGGCATCTATTATGAAAAAATTTATTTAATTTGACCAATACTGGAAATTATAATTCTTCCCAACCACACTGTACAATTTATTTGTTGGTCTGTCCTCTATTCTTCCCCCTAGATATAATCTGAAACTATTGCATTTAGCTGTTAATCAAGTGAAACCTTTCTGCTGTACAACAATTTTGCTATAAGCAGAGAATGGTGACTGATTTTTGACAGTTGGTATGCTGTATGCAGTTTTGACAGTTAATTTCAACAAGAAATCGGTCAGTATAAGTGGAGTGGGGTTAAAGAGGGGGTGTATACTTTCCTGAGCAAAACATACTGGATTGAAGGTCAGCAAGCACACACACACACCTCGAGTAAGTTGCTACTTAAATGTATTGAATTAGATGAAGATGAGTCAAGTAAATTTTTCAGTATAGTTGCCCTTTAAGAACTGATAGAGAACTAAGGGCCTATTTTATAATAGATCGGTATCGTTTCGAAAATAACGACCGGTTTTTAACCGATAACGGTCGTTATTTACCGATAACAGCCGTTATTTGCCGATATCGGTAAATACCGGTCGTTATCGGTAATAACGACCGTATCGTAATAACGGTCGTTATCGGTAAATAACGGTCGTTATGGTAAATACGGTCGTTATCGTAAAAACCCGGTTGTTATTTTACGATAACGATCGGTATTTTACGTAACGATACCGATCTTTTATAAATGGGCCCTAAGTGCGTATAATGTTTTTTTCAAAAACGTTAAAATAAAAGGGCCTGAGGCAGGATGGATGGCATCACAAGAAAACTGCTGCTGCCAGGCTTCCTGAGTGCGTAGCATTATCTTATACAGGAAGGCCCAGGGTACTAACCTGGCTGATGAAAACTGTGTGGTAGTTCCTTTACAAAACATATTGGGAGTTATAATAATCAATCCTCACCCCTGCCCGGTACTTTTAATTTTTAAAACTTATTTTGCAGTACAGTTGCCCTAACAGTGAGCAATACATTCCACAAAAAGGCTAATACAGTATACTCTTAAATGGCCACACCAATGCTGGCACAACTATATGGCAGATTTTGACAGTAATTTCAGAGATATGAACATACACATTCAATCAACCCCCCAATACCTTTGCTTGTAGTTTATATTTGGTGTAATATTTCAGTATTAAGTTTTCCCGTAAGATGTACAATTAGTATTGATATTATAATAAACTTTTTTCGAAAGATAGTGCAGAGCCTTTTTGGTCTTGCAGATTATCAGTAGTAAATCTAGAAGGTGCAACACACAAATACACAGATTACATTATGAAGATCACACATAATACTAAATACTGTTCTTAAGGACAACTATGCTGAAAAAATTACTTTTTAAAAAATAAAAAGCACCTGGGGCAAGGAGATAGGATTGATTATTTTCACCCTTCCCATATTTGTTTTGTTGAGGAGATACAGCACATACATTTTCATCTGCCAGGTTATTGGCCCTGGGTCGATTCTATATTAAAGATAGTACTGAAGCTACATCCTGCTGCTCCTCATAGAAATGATATTGGGGGTAAAAAGCACCAATCCTACCTTCCTGCCTCACATACTTTTTATTTTAACTGTTTTTAAAAAAACTTTATGCACTATAGTTTCCCTTTAAGTTATTTACCCATATTAGATATTTGTCATCCAAAGACCCCACAAACATTGGTTTGATGACGGTACACATGGATGCTCCTGCTGGGTAAGCTTAAAACTGTCCGGTTTCAATACCAGATTCTGTGGAATTTATTAAATTCCAAAAAATCTGTTTCGAACGCAATTGAATCTGAATATTTTGATTTGCAATTGCGATTATTTCTATTATCCATTTTCATTTTATATTTCTAAATGATGCTTTTTCTGAGTTTCCAAAATATTGAAAATTCCTGTGGGACCTGCGTTTTTTGAAACTAAGTTCCGAATCAAAACCAGGTTATGGTGCCAAGTTAGTTTGCCATATAAATTCTTTGGAGATGCAAAACATAGTGACAGTGTTAAGGGGATTTAGCCTTAAGAACCTCAGTGTGGCTCTAAGAATGTATACAGATTTTTATTGCATACAGTGTACAGTACACTGTAGCAAAGAATAGACTACAGTACGTTTGGGATTATGTTTATTTTTACTTACCCCAACGTACAACATATTTATATTGAAATACTATTTGGAACAGTAACTGCAATATCCCCATCTGATTCAAATATATATTTGTAGATTTACCTTTGCAGTTAAAACCATTTCCTGTATATCCAGGAGCACTACCACGAGAATGAGCCCATGGTATTAATGCATATAGCATTGGGGATCACAATTACTCTAGGTGTAGAGAACATTCATCATGTCTAAATACAATATTTTTGATACTTGCACATTTAAAACGCATATTGTTAGTGTTGAAATTGTTAGACTCACTCCTAAAGTGTCAAGGTACTATAAAAAAATGCTTTTTTAATTTATATGGTAGGTTTACACATTATATAATATTATATAATATATATATAATATATAATATATATAATTATATATATATATATATATATATATATATAATATAGTCCAAGGACAAACACAAAAAGTTCTGAGCACCCTCCATGTCTTCCACACGAAGTTTATAATGGGAGGAGGCTTTTTCGTGTGAGAAGAGTGCTCTGCACTTTTAGTTTTTTGACCTGTTTGTATGGACAGATTTGAGGCATCTGTGTTCCTGAAGCACCCGCTATATATATAAAAGAGAAGAAGACTGAGTGCAGACATCATACAATACACGATTTCAATATATATCTATATTATATATATTATTATATATTTTCTATAAATATATATTATATATATATATCTATATTATTATATATATTATATATATATATATCTATATTATATATATAAATATCACTGTCTATTCGGGGGAAAGCTTCCCATTGGTGCACAATTGAAATGATCTACATATGTCTGTGTTGGATGTGCATTTTTGTGTTCTCACCCCAATAAGCTGCTGCAAGTACGAATTGTTTAAGAATGAAAAGCGCAGCTATAGACTTTTCATTCTCCCCAGAAGTACCCTTAATATCTCGATGCGGTGTAGTATCATTTTACGTATTTCTACTATCTTGCTCTGAGGCCTTATTTTGATCTGGCCACACTGTTTTTAGGTGTATATGTTTATTATCGGTAGATGTGTATACTGACCATCATACTTGTTTCAACACTGAATTAATAGTGATTTGTCTATTGACAACTTAGATTCTTTGATTACCTACAGGGTTTAAGTGCTTTATATAGCCTACACAGATGCATATACCTCTGTGATATGCCACTATGTAATGCTTAGCACCCCCATCCTGGAATAGATACCGGTAATCATAAATATTTAGATGTGTTTTTACCATATTTACAATCACCAGCGAGTGTTACTAAGGGGAGTGTTTTTAATAGTTAGGGATTCTTTTGTGTCATATATATATATATTCTTTGATATGTATCTGCTACTCCCAGTTTTTGTATAATAAGGAGTTTTATATATATATATATATACACTGAAGAGTGTGCCCATTTTTTATAACCACAGCTTTGCTCTCTTTGCAAAGGTTTTTGGTGATGGAGCACCTTCTCACATGAATATTTACTCTCTATTTAGAGGCTATATTAACCAGTGCCCTTATAGTATATCTCTCTATGTTTATGCACCCCAATAGAGCGCTTGCAACTTTATAGCGCAACAGCTATTGATGGAACTCAGAAGCTTCAACTCTTATTACATTCTGCAGAAAGACTTTTATAACTTCTATCTGGGGCGCCCGAAAACTTAGAGGGACCACTACTGGGGCGTGCGAAACAGACACTTAGAAAGAACGCATGCACGTGGGAAACATGTTGTGATCTTGTAAGCAGCAATAAAGCACTTGTGGATTGCAAACTGAGCTTTGCCTGTGTCTCCCTGCATTTGCTTTTGTTCCTGTTGAGAGTCAGAAACGTATATAGCACATACAATACACATATAGCAAGAAGGGCCCCCAAACTACAGCCCTGCTTAGATCCCTAATTCATCTTAATCCAGAAATTGGAATATTAGTGTGGCAGGGGTAAAGGTAATTTTCATTTCTGCATTTGTAACATCTCCCACCTCTGCCACTTTACTTACCCTCGCTACAGTTGCTACCACTGCCAACCCTTTTGACACTGACAGAAGAACTGTTAACCTTGTCTACACAAACTCCTTGATTATTACGGGATTACTAGCACAATCATCTGCCTCTGGAAAACAAAAAACAATTATATTTTTGTGCAGTTATTAATAATTACACTATACTAATTAGCAATAAAACACTATATCTGTTTTGTTATCAGCTAGATCAACTGGACTGGATTTTAGTTCTTAAAGACATTTCGCTAGTCATCCAATGGCTTTCTCAATTCAGATGACTTGTACAAGAATCTGTGGAAATTATAACTTATAACAATTATAACCACTGTATTTCAAGCAATTTCCCATGCTGGTTCCTTTCCCTGTATCTGTATGTTTCCCACCTAACTAGACTGTAAGCTCTAGGAGCAGGACCCTCTTTCCTCGTGATGCATGGTTGAAGCACCGGTATACATATTAATGCACATATGTAGTTTATTTATATATTTATTTATAAATTGTATGGCTTTTTGTATTATAATATTATACAGCACTGCGTCCCCAAGTGGTGTTATACTAATAAACTATGTAGTACATACATATGGTAAGTAGGAGCCATAAAGGGCTAGGGCATCACTGTGCACGTTGCATTTGTAGACGGTTTTGAAAAGCACGTGATCTCCATTTTGCTTTTAGCATGATTTTTGATCTCTCTGGGTATAGGTATGTTGGAAAACCCACATAGAAAAACAAATTCAACTGCATCTCATATTTTTTTGTAAAAAGTCTAAAACTAAAGCTGACCACACATGTAAAAATTATCAGAGGATTCCTGATAGTCCCTTTGTATGTGATGTCCAACAACAAAGACTGACCATTAAATAATCTGTTTTCGTTATCGGACATGGTTTCAGACTAATATTATTGGTACTGACCAGTCAATTGGCTAATAATATCAAAATGTTGTTGGCCAGCATTACTTAAAGATGGATCCTCTACTGCTCTGCTGGTAACACCATCTGGACCTCTTCATTCAGCACCAGCCAATTAGAAAAGACAGCAGCAAATTTACAGACACCATGATTACATGGATTTAAGTTATATATTATCACAAAATAATTGTTTGTGAGGAGAATTTTATGTTAATTTTCTCTTAACACTAAACGTTCACTTACCATTTGACACAGGCCTTCCCAATAATCCAGGACTGCCAAACAGGTGAGAGAATTTGCTATTATTTTACATGTGGCCCCATTCATGCAGGAGTAGCTGAGGCACAGACTGATATCTAAAAGGGAGAAACTGATTTTAATACTTTGTATACTATTTGTTAAAAAGCAATCCCAAAGCATCACCTCAGTACTTACATATATCCTTACATCTGTACATCTTAATTTGAACATAGAAGTAAATCCTTTAATTTCCATTTTTTTAAAATACAATGTCTAGTCCTTCAATAGATTTAAAAGGTAAAATTTCAGATTTATAACCTCTAAGGTGGCCATATATTAGTGCGATATTACTTACCCTACCGAGTGCTCACACGACGTTCATCGAACCTGCCAGAACCGTCTCTCCCGATCTAATATCCGACCGACATGCTGCGATAGCAAATCCCATTCATTTTGCGATCGCATGTCGGACGAATATAAGATCAGAGAGGAGTGCTTCCGTCGCGTGAGCACTCGGGTCGGGTAAGTAATATCGCACTGATGTATGGCCACCTTTACAGTTATGGCACTACAACTTGCTTAATATATAAACCAAACCTATTTTTTAATTTTAGCGGCTGGATGCGTGGGTGTCTTTTGCGAAACCCACACATTCAGCACTAAGATAGTATTGTAATGTACATCGGTTAACACTAGAAGATGGTATGGAACCCGAGTTCGCCCCGAACTTAAATTGTTTGGAGAACTCAAACTCTTTCGAACTTCCACAACTATGAGCTAGTTTGGGTTTTTGAACTCAATTACTTATTTTCGATAATTTTCTAAAATCGATAATTATGAATTCTCAAATTGGTACACTCAAATGTAGCATTTGATTTTGATAACTCTCAAACATAACCTTCGATTTGGGTAACCCTCAAATGTAGCCTTTTGATTTCAATACCCTCAATTGTGGCCTTCAATACAGTACCTTCAAATGTATCATTCGGTAAACCTCGAATGTATAATATCGATTTCGTAACTCTCGATATATTGTTCTGTAATCCTCAAATGTATCATTCGGTAACCCTCAAATTCAGCTCCAATGTAGCAAAAACCAATGTGGAAACCCACAATTTCCAGATTGTGGGAAATTTAGTGTTTAAATAAGTTTTGGTGATAGTTGGACACGCCACACCTTTTCCCAGGTTCCAGAGCCATTTACAGTAAGTACCATTGCTATTTGTTCTGTATTTAATCCCAACTTTTCTAACTATTTCTCCCCTTTTGACCTTTATGGGCTAGTTTTTGAACACAACGACTCTTACTGATGTTCAGAAAGTTTGAAAATGAACCGAACTTTAGGAATTCGGCCATCTCTAGTATAACATAACTTTAAAGGATAACGGTATGCCCTCAAAGCCTGTTTAGTAAGGTATGCAGCCCTCCCCATACATTTTTTTTCCTGATTTCGAGCCTCTCTCTGCGCTTCAATTAGCCATGCTGTGAGGTGGTGTAACGATTCTGCCTCTAACTGTCATTCCAAGCTAGCATGCGAGAAACACTCTAACCCTCCTTGATCAGCTTGATTATGTAGACTGTATCCTAGCCAACAGGATATTTCAAGTTTGTTTAACCACAGAGGAGGAGAGAGAGTCTGTAACAGACATTCCCACCAGCCAATGACAAGTGTTATGTTAATCATGGCCTTGGGCGATCTAGAGGTTGGGCACTCATTTAGCCCTCATCTTGTTGTGTAATATCTAAGAAAATGGTACACAGCTGTAACATGAGTAAGTGATTTCAGCTGCTGGAAGTGAGGACATGTAATGGGGTGCAGCTGTTTTTTTTTAATATTGTTGTCCTTTAACTCCTGAAAATACCAGCCTCCCCTGTAGATGAGGCTTCATGGTCTAGCACCTTGATATTATTTTTGGTAAATTAAATCATACACTATACCTGTTTTGTAGATATGTCTCCATGGTGGTGACTGTAGCCATGTGAAGCATGTAGGCAGAGAGGTATTGTATGCATATGTGTTGTCATAGAATTTACATTATCTGTGTCCTCAAATTGGTCATTGCAAATGAAGAAATTCCCACAGTAGTTTTCAACAGATGTAGGTTCCAACTTGTTTGTCTAATGGCTGTCCTCTTTGCTATTGCATTGAAGGGAGAAAAACACTTATTTGTTCTGTAGAAAGGCAGCATTAGGGGATTCTGGAAATGTTATAAAGAAGCTGGATGTATTTTAGTTGTATAACCAAGGCTTTGTTCACTGACAAGAGATTGGGTTCTGTTTCACCATTTGGTTGATGTGCTGAACTTATTGTAATTAATTGTAGGTTGTGAATTGTTGGTTAAAAGGAAGTAAAGTTTCAGTTTCCTTAGTAACTATTAGAAAAGAAGTTACTATATTTTCTGCTGTATAATAAGTACATTTTGTTGACAGGCAATGTTTTTTGATATAACTACAGTTGGTTGATTGAGATCTGATGAAACGTTGCTTCAGAATTTGTTGTGAGATGGAACTGATATTTTCTGGAACCTCAGGTGAACTTCCATAGGATATAATTCAACAGATGCCAATCCAAATTTGTTTGTCTATTTTGCTGTACCCTGTGTTATGGTAGTTGGAGAGGAAGACAAATGTGTTTGTTCTATAGAATATCAGCGTAAGATGATTCTGTAAATGATGGTGAGGAACGATATTATTTTACTTGAAGAGCACTGGCATATTCACACAAAAGAAGTGGTATCTGTTTCTGCATTTGGTTGACTTTCAAACTCATTGATTAGTTGTTGGTCCTAAATGATCTGTTGAGAAGGTTAATATTTTTAGTTATCTGAGCATCTGTGGTTTCAGATGCAACAAACTTGGAAGAGATGATTCAATAGATGTCGTTTCTAAACTGCTTGAATGTTTACTTGGTAAACTCATTGTACTGGAAGATGGAAAGAGACAGAAATGCTTTGTTCTGTTGGAAAGGTATCCATAGCTTGTTCAGTAACGCTAGTGAGGAAGCTGTTATCATTTCACTGTGGTAACAAGGTTTTGCTCAGTAAAAAGGGTATAGTAGTCGATTTTTCAATTGATGGTCCTTCGAATTTGCATTATTCACTGGTGCAGATTTGTCTTGGAGGTGGTAATGAAGCTTTCTGTTAACTTAGACTCATCATAGAAGACAAAGAAATACCCAGAAATACTTCTATGGATGCAGATCTAAGTTGTATGTTCACTTTTTTTACTCTGTGTCATGGAGATGAAGTGGAGCAGATTTATTTGTTCAGTTGAAAATCAGTAATAATATTATCTGTACCAGTTGGTAAGAAGCTGTTATTATTCCTTCTGTAGTTTATTATATTTTTCACTTACATGGGAATGGGCAGCGATCAAAAGATGATTGGCTTTTTGAGCTATACCATATTTGTTAGGATTCAGATGATCAGATGAATAATAACCATTTCTGTGACTTCAATATTGGTCCTTGCAGATGAGAGAATTCCCAGAGAAGTTAATTCACAGACTACGCCAATTCCAAACTTGTTGTCTATTTGCTGTCCCCTTGCATGGTTTGGAGAGGAAGACAATGTGTTTGTTCTATAGAAATATCAACTAAGATGATTCTGTAAATGATGGTGAGGAAGCTGATATTATTTACTTGAAGAAGCACTGGCATTCACTGACAAGAGAAGTGGCTGTTGCTTGGTACTCTCTAAAGTAATTGTATTAAAAGTTTGTGTGGTGACTAAATGATCTTTGGGGAGGATGATATTTTCAGTTATCTCAGCATCAGTTGTTTCAGATGCAGACAACTTGGAAGATATGATTCAATAGATGTGCGTTTCTAAACTGCTTGAATGTTAACTTGGTAAATCATTTACTGGAAATGGAAAGAGACAGAATTGCTTTGTCTTTGGAAAGTATCCATAGCTTGTTCATAACAGCTAGTGGAAGGTGTGTTTCATTTCACTGTGGTCAAGGTTTGCTCTGTAAAAGTGGAGTGTATCGATTCTTCATTGATGACTTTCGGAATTTGCATAGTCCACTGGTGCAGTATTGTATTGGGAGGTGGTAATGAAGTTTTCTGTTAACTTAGATATCAGTCACAGAAGATGTAGTATACCCAGAGAATATTCTATGGATGCAGATTCTAACTTGTATGTTCACTTGTTTTACTCTGTGTCGTGGAAGACGAAGTGGAGATGGAGTTTTTTGTTCAGTTGAAAATCTCTGTAGCTATTTCTGTACCAGTTGGTAAAGAAGCGTTATTATTCCTTCTGTAGTTATTAGGAGTTTTTCACTTACCATGGGGAAGGTTGTCAGTATCAAAAGATGATTGGCTTTTTGAGCTAGCATATTTGTTACTGTTCAGAATGATCAGATGAAAATGTACCATTTTCTGTGACTTCAGTATTGGTCCTTGCAGATGAAGAAATTCCCAGAGAAGTTAATTCAACAATGCCAATTCCAAACTGTTTGTCTATTTGCTGTACCTGTTTCATGTAGTTGGAGTGAAAGACAAATGTGTTTGTTCTATGAATTTCAGCGGAAGAATTCTGTAAATGATGGTGAAAGCTGATATTATTTTACTTGAAGAAGCACTGGCATATTTCACTGAAAAAGAGAGTGGTACTGTTTCTGCAATTGGTTGACTTTCAAAATTCTTGTATTAGTTTGTTGGTGCTAATGATCTGTTGAGGAAGGATTGATATTTGTTATCTGAGCATCTGTGTTTCAGATGCAGACAAACTTGGAAAGAGTTGATTCATAGATGTCGTTCCTAAAACTGCTTGAATGTTTTACTTGGTGAACTCATTGTACTGGAAGATGGAAAAGAGGCAGGATGCTTTGTTCTGTAGGAAGGTTCCATAGCTTGTTCAGTACACTAGTGAGGAAGCTGTTATCATCTCAACTGTGGTAACAAGGTTTTGCTCAGTAAAGAAGTGAAGTAGTGGTCGATTCTTCCAATTGATGGACTTTTCGGATTTGCATTAGTCACTGGTGCAGAATTGTCTGGGAGGTGGTTTAAGTTTTTTGTTAACTTAGACTCAGTCACAGAAGACAAAGAAATACCCAAGGAGATAACTTCTATGGATGCAGATTCTAAGCTTGTATGTTCACTTTTTTACTACTGTGTCGGAGAATGAAGTGGAGATGGAGTTTTATTTGTTCAGTTGAAGAATCTGTAATAGGTATTTCTGTACCAATTGGTAAAGACTAGTTTTATTCCGTTCTTAGTTATTAAATTTGTTCACTTACTTGGAATGGTTCAATATCAAAATGATGCTTTTTGAGACTCGGCATATCTTGTATCTGATCAAAATGTCAAGATGACAATATTAACATTTTACATATTAGTTCACTGTGGTCCTAGGCAGAATGAAAAGAATTCCAGATATCCACATGCCATTCCAACTTGTTTGTCTATTTGCTGTACCCTCTGTCATGGTAGTTGGAGAAGAAGACAAATAAGTTTGTTCTCCAGAAATATCAACGTAAGATGATTCTGTAAATGATGGTGAGGAAGCTGATATTATTTTACTTGAAGAAGCACTGCATATTCCCTGACAAGAGAAGTGGTATCTGTTTCTTGCTGCAATTGGTTGACTTTCTGAGTAATTGTATTAGTTGTTAGTACTAATGATCTGTTGAAAGGATTAATATTTTTAGTTATCTCAGCATCTTGTTTTCAGATAAGAAAAACTTGGAAGAGATGATTCAATAGATGTCATTTCTAAACTGCTTGAATGTGTTACTTGGTGAACTCATTGTACTGGAAGATGGAAAAGCAGAATGCTTTTGTTATGGGGAAAGGTATCCATAACTTGTTCAGAACAGCTAGTGAGGAAGCTGTTATCATTTCAACTGTGGTAACAAGGTTTTGCTCTGTAAAAAGTGAATAGTAGCTGATTCATTAATTGATGAACCTTCAAATTTGCATAGTCACTGTTGCGAATTGTCTGGGGGAGGTGGTATTGAAGTTTTTTGTGTTAACTTAGACTCAGTCCAGAAGACAAAGAAATTCCCAAGAGAAGTAATTCAACATTCAAATTAAACTTGTTTGTCTATTTGCTGTCCCTGTGTCATGGGTAGTTGGAGAAGATGACAAATGTTTTTCTATGAAATATCAACGTACGATGATTCTGTAAATGATGTTGAGAAGCTGAATTATTTTACTTGAAGAAGCACTGGCATATTCACTGACAAGAGAAGTGGTATCTGTTTCTGCAATGGTGTGTGACTCTCTAGAATTGTTATTTAGTGTTGGTACTAATAATCTGTTGAGAGGGATTGAATTTTTAGTTATCTCAACATAGTTTGTTTTCAGATGCAGACAAACTTGGAAGGATGATGTCAATAGATGTCGTTTCTAAACTGCTTGGATGTTTACTTGGTAACTCATTGTACTGGAAGATGGAAAGAGACAGAAATGCTTTGTTCTGTTGGAAAGGTATCCATAGCTTTGTTCAGTAACAGCTTAGTGAGGAAGCGTTATCATTTCAACTGTGGTAACAAGTTTTGCTCAGTAAAAAGTGAAGTAGTAGTCGATTCTTCAATTGAGGCCTTTCGGAATTTGCATTATTCACTGGTGCAGATTTGTCTTGGGGGTGTAATGAAGCTTTCTGTTAACTTAGAATCAGTCACAGAAGATGTAGTAATACCCGAGAAGATAATTCTATGGATGCAGATTCTAAGCTTGTATGTCACTTGTTTTACTCTGTGTCATGGAATGAAGTGGGACAGAGTTTTTTTGTCAGTTGAAAACCCAGTAATAGGTATTTCTGTACCAGTAGGTAAGAAGCTATTATTATTCTTCTTAGTTATTAAGTTGTTCCACTTACAGAGAAATGGTATCAGCATCAAAGATGATTGGTTTTTTGAGATTAGCATATCTGTTACTGATTTAGAATGATCAGATGAAATAATTGACATTTTCTGTGACTTCAGTAATGGTCCTTGCAGATGAAAAATTCCCAGAGATTTTCAACAGATGCCAATTCCAAACTTGTTTGTCTATTTGCTGTGCCCTGTTCTGGTAGTTGGAGAAGAAGACAAATATGTTTGTTCTATGGAAATATCAACGTAAGATGATTCTGTAATGATGTGAGGAAGCTGATATTATTTTTTACTTGAAGAAGCACTGGCATATTCACTGACAAGAGAAGTGGTATCTGTTTCTGCATTGGTGTGACTCTCTAAAGTATTGTATTAGTTGTTGGTACTAAATAATCTGTTGAGAGAGGGTTGATATTTTTAATTATCCACGCATCAGTTGTTTAGATGCAGACAAACTTGGAAGGAGAGATTCAATGATGTCGTTTCTAAATCGGTTGAATGTTTACTTGGTAACACTCATTGTACTGGAAGATGGAAAGAGACAGAAATGCTTTGTTCGTTGGAAAGGTATCCATAGCTTGTTCGTAACAGCTAGTGAGGAAGTGTTATCATTTCAACTGTGGTACAAGGTTTTGCTCATAAAAAGGGTTGTGCAGTCGATTCTTCAATTGATGGTCTTTTGGAATTTTGCATTATTCACTGGTGCAGATTTGTCTTGGGAGGTGGTAATGAAGCTTTCTGTTAACTTAGAATCAGTCACAGAAGATAGTAATACCCGATAATAATTCTATGGATGCGAGTCTAAGCTTGTATGTTCACTTGTTTGACTCTGTGTCATGAGATGAAAAGTGGAGACAGAGTTTATTTGTTCAGTTGAAAACCCAGTAATAGGTATTTCTTACCAGTAGGTAAAGAAGCTGTTATTATTCCTTCTGTAGTTATTAGGATTTGTTCACTTACAAGAGAAATGGTATCAGCATCAAAAGATTTGTGGCTTTTTGAGATTAGCATATCTGTTTACTGATTCAGAATGATCAGATGAAATAAATTGACATTTTCTGTGATTTCAGTAATGGTCCTTGCAGTAATGAAATTCCCAGAGAAGTTAATTCAACAGATGCCAATTCCAAACTTGTTTGTCTATTTGCTGTACCCTGTGGTCATGGTAGTTGGAGAAGAAGACAAATATGTTTGTTTCTATAGAAATATCAACGTAAGATGATTCTGTAATGAGGTGAGGAAGCTGATATTATTTTACTTGAAGAAGCACTGGCATATTCACTGACAAAGAGAAGTGGTATCTGTTTCTGCCAATTGGTTTGACTCTCTAAAGTAATTGTATTAGTTGTGTTGGTACTAATAATCTGTTGAGAGGGATTGATTATTTTTAATTATCTCAGCATCAGTTGTTTTCAGATCGACAAACTTGAAGAGATGATTCTATAGATGTCATTTCTAAACTGCTTGATGTTTTACTTGGTGAACTCATTATACTGGAATGGAAAAAGGACAGAAATGCTTTGTTCTGTTGGAAAGGTATCCATAGCTTTTTCAGTAACAGCTAGTGAGGAAGGTGTTTCATTTCAACTGTGGAATAAGGTTTTGCTCAGTAAAAAGGGTAGTAGTAGTCAGATTCTTCAATTGATGGTCTTTCGGAATTTGCATTATTCACTGGTGCAGATTTGTTGGGAGGTGGGGATGAGCTTCTTTTTTAAACTTATAATCATCACAAAGATGTCAGTATACCCAGAAGAAAGATAATTCTATGTGGATGCAGACTTCTAAGCTTTTATGTTCACTTGTTTTGACTCTGTGTCATGGAAATGACGTGGGGAGACACGAGTTTTTGTTCGCGTTGAAACCCAGTAATAGGTAGTCTGTACGAGTAGGTAAAGAAGCTGTTATTATTCCTTCTGTCGTTTATTAGGATTTGTTCACTTACAGGAGAAATGGTATCACATAAAAGATGATTGGCTTTTGAGATTAGCAAATCTGTCCTGATTCAGAATGAATCAGATGACCATCAATACATTTCTGTGACTTTCCGTAATGTCCTTGCAGATGAGAAATTCCCAAGAAAGTTAATCAACAGATGCCATTCCAACTTGGGTTTGTCGTTTGCTGTACCTGTGTCCTGGTAGTTTGGAGAAAGAAGAAAAATATGTGTGTTCTATAGAAATACACCGTAAGATGATGCTAAATGAGGTGAGGACGCTGATATTATTTTGCTGAGAACACTGGCATATTCACTGACAAGAGAGTGGTATCTGTTTCTTCTGCAATTGTTTGACTCCTCTAAATTAATTGTATTAGTTGTTGGTACTACATAATCTGTTGAGGAGGGATTGATTTTTTAATATCTCGCATCATTTGTTTCAGAGCAACAAACTTGGAAGAGATGATTCAATAATGTCCGTTTCTACACTGTTGAATGTTTACCTTGTAACTCATTGTACTGAGAGATGAAAGAGACAGAATGCTTTGTTCTGTTGAAAGAGTATCCATTAGCTTGTTCAGTACACTAGTGAGGAAAGGTGTTTCAGTTCAACTGTGGGTAACAAGGTTTTGCTCATAAAAAGGGTTGAGTGTCGATTCTTCAATTGAATGTCGTTATCGGATTTGCATTATTCACTGGTGCAGAATTTGTCTTGGGAGGTGGTAAAGGAAGCTTTCTGTTACTTAGATCAGTCGCTCAAGATAGTAGTAATAACCCAAGAAGCTTCTATGGATGCGAGTCTAGCGTGGTTGTTCACTTTGTTTGACTCTGTGTCTGGACAGATGACGATGGAGCAGAGTTTATTTGTCAGTTGACAACCCAGTAATTGTATTCTTACCAGTAGGTAAGAGCTTGTTACTTATTCCTTCTGTATTATTAGGATTTGTTCATACAAGAGAATGGTATCAGCATCAAGAAGTGCATTGGGCTTTTTCGAATTGCATGTCTGTTACGGATTCAAACTGACTCAGATGAAAATTAATTGGACTTTTCTGTGATTTCTCGTACGGGGGTCCTTGCGATAAGAATTCCCAGTAGAAGTTAATTCACAACGATGCCAGTCACAAACTTGTTTGGCTATTTGCGGTACCCTACGGGCATGTGTTTGGAGAAATAAGACAATATGTTTGTTAATCTATAGAAATATCAACGTAATATGATTCGGTACATGATGGTGAGGACGCTGATCTTATTTACTTGAAGAAGCACTAACATATTCCACGTGGCCAAGAGAATTTGTATCGTTCTGCATGGGGGTGTGAGCTCTCTAAAGTAATTGTATTAGTGTTGGTACTAATAATCTGTTGGAGGTAATTTTGATATTTTTAATTATCATCGCAGCATCAGTTGTTTCGATGCGAGACAACTTGGAAGAGATGATTCTATAGATGTCATTTCCTAACTGCTTGGATGTTTACTTGTGAACTCATTAACTTGGGAAGATGGAAAAGATCAGAAATGCTTGTGTTCTGTGGAAAGGTATCCCATAGCTTGTTCAGTACAGCTATGAGGAATGTTATCATTTTTCAACTCTGTGGTAATAAGGTTTTGCTCAGTAAAAGGGTATAGTATCGAATTCTTTAATTATGGTCTGTCGGATTTGCATTAGTCACTGGTGCGATTGTCTTGGGAGGGTGGTAATGAGCTTTCTGTGACTTCGAATCAGTCAAGAAGATGTATTAATAACCGAAAGATCATTCTATGGGATGCAGATTCTAAGCTTATGTTCACCGCTATGTTTTGACTCTGTGTGTCATGGAAGATGAAGTGGAGACAAGTTTATTTGTTTCGTTGAAACCCGTATATGTCTTTCGTACAAGTAGTAAATACAGAGCTGTGATTATTCCTTCTGTAGTTATTAGGCTTTGGTTCACTTAACAAAGTGAAATGGTGCATGCGATCAAAAGACATGATTGGCTTTTTTGAGATTAGCAATATCTTGTTACTGTTCATGATCAATTAAAATAAATGACATTTTTCTTACGTCAGTAATGGTCCGTGAAGATGAAGAATTCCCAAGAATTATTCAAAATCAATCCAAACTTGTTTTGTCGTATTTGCCTGTACCCTGTGGTCCTGAATTTGGAGAAGAAGAAAAATTGTGTTCTGAATATCCCGTAGACGGTTCGTGGGAAATGATGGTGGGAGCTGTATTTTTTACTTGGTAAGACGTCACTGCCAGTGGGATAAGACACGGGGTGTGACGAGAGTGGAGCTGGTTTCGCAATTGGTTTGACTCTCTAAGTAATTGTTAGTTGTTGTTCACAGATAATCTGTTGAGAGGGATTGATTTTTGAATTCTCCACTAATCAGTTATACTATTGCAAAATGCCTACCAAAACTTGAGGGGGAGAATGATTCAATGATTCGTTTCGAACTGGCTTTGACAAAGAAAAAACAAATGTTTACTTGGGTAACTCATTGTACTGGAAGATGGAAAGAGACAGAAATGCTTTGTTTTCTGTGGAAAGGTATCCATAGCTTGTCCAGTAACTCTCGTGATGGAAGCTGTTAATCATTTCAACTGTGGTACAGGGTTTTGGCTCAGTAAGAAAGGGAGTAGTAGTCCGATTCTTCTTATGGTCCGTCGGAATTTGCATTGTCACTGGTGCATTTGTCTAGGGAGGTGGATTACGCTTTCGTTACTTATCATAAGTCACAAATGTAGTATTCCCAAGAGATAATTTCGTTTGGTGCACTTCGAATCGGGTAATGTTTCACTTGTTTACACTCTGTGTCTAGGAAGAGATGTGGAGATGGAGTTTACGTGTCAGATTGAAAAATCGTAATAGGTCTTTCTGTACATGCGTAACGAGACTTTTATTATTCCTTCTGTAGTTTAATAGTTTTTGTGTCACTTATATGGGAAAGGCTAATCAGTATCAAAAGATGTTTGGTGTGTTTTTGGAGATTACATATCTGTTACTGATTCATATGATCAGATTAAAATTAATTCACATTTTCTGTGACTCATTATTGTCGTGCAATGAGAAATTCCGAGAAGTTAATTCAACAGATTCCATTCAAACATTGTTTTGTCGGATTTGCTGTCTCCTGTGGTCTGGTGTAATGGGAAGCAAGACAGAACTAATATATGGTATAATAAGAATCACACACGTAAGCAAATTAGATTGCGGGTAAATGACATAGGTGAGTACGCAGAATACTATAGGGTATTGAAAGCACTGAATAGTCACTGACAAGAGAAGTGGTAGCTTTCTGCAATTGTTGAATCTCTAAGTAATTGTATATGGTTGGTACTCTATGCCTAACTGTGGAGGGATTGATTATCAGTGTGTGTTGCCAACTACCCTCAGTTGTTTCCGATGCAACACTTGAAGGGATGATCTATAGATCGTCATTTCTAACTGCGTTGAAGTTTTACTTGGTGACTCATTGTACTGGAAGATGGGAAGGCCAGATATGCTTTGTTTCTGAAAGGGAAGGTTATCCATAGCTTTTCAGTAACCTAGTGAGGGAGCTGTGGCATTTCCTGGTGGTAACGGTTTTGCTCTGTAAAAAAGATAAGTAGTAGTCATTCTTCATGGAATGGACTTCGGAATTTGGCATTACGGTGCACTGGTGCAGTATTTGTATTGGGGTGGTAATGAGCTTTTCTTAATTAAAGGACGGTGCGAGGCGAGTCACAAAGATGTAGCTACTCACCCCAGAGAAAGATAATGCCTATGGGATGCTATTCTACTTGTATGTTTCACGGGGTTGTTTTCTCCTGTGTTCGTGAGAAGAAGTGGGAGATGAGTTTATCTTCGTTTCAGTTGAACACTCGTATGCTCTGTCTGTACCATTGTAAAGAGCTGTTATATTCCTTCTGTAGTTGATTATGCATTTTTTCACTTACTGGGAATGGTGTCAGTATCAAAAGTATGAGGGCTTTTTGAGCTTAGCATATTGCTATTGTTACGATTCGAGGTCCATGTAAAGTAACCATTTTCGGTGTTGACTTCAGGTGTGTGCCTGGCAAGATGAAGAAAATTCCCCGAGAATTTACTTCAACAGAATGGGCAATTCCACCTTGTTGGTCTATTTGCTGTACCTGTTTCATGTTAGTTGCAGTGGAAGACAAATTTTTTGTTCTATAGATATCAACATCACATAGATCTCTAATGATGGGGTGAGAAGCTGATTTAATGTTTCTGGGGAAGCCTGGCTATTTCACTGAACTAAAAAAGATAGGTATCTGGTCACTGCACTTGCTTGACTTCAAATTCATTGTATAATTGTTGGTCCTAAATGATTCTGTTTGAGGAACGATTGAGATTGTTAGTTTTCTGAGCTCTGGGTTTCCCGATGCCGACAAACTTGGAAAGATGATCACTAATGTCATTTCTAACTGCATTGACTGTTTACTTGGTGGTACTCGATTATACTGGAATGGAAAGAGGCAGAGGTGCTTTGTGTCGTAGGAAAGGGTAATCCATACTTGTTCGTACATTTAGTGAGGAGGCTGTTATCTCTCAACTGTGGTAACAAGGTTTTGCTCAGTACAATGTGAAGTATAGTCGATTTCTTCAATTGATGGACTTTCGGAATTTGGCAATTGTCCCTTGTGCATAATTGTCCTTGGAGTGGCTATGGATCTTTTCTGTTAACTTAGAATCGTCACATGAGGACTTGTAGGATTCCCAAGATATCATTCGATGGATGCAGATTCTAAGCTATGTTTGTTCACTTTGTTTTTCCTCTGTGTCAAGGAATATGAAGTGGAATGGAGTTTACTTGTGTTCAGCTGAAATCTGTACTAGGTATTTTGTACCAGTTGATAACGAAGCTGTCAGTATTCCTTCTGTAGGTAATAGGATTTGTTCAGTTATATGGGAAATGGTATCAGTAATTAAAATGATTGGCTGTTTGATCTTAGCATATTTGTGTTCCAGGATTTTCAATGATCAGATGAAAATAAATAACATTTTTTTGTGACTTCATATTGTCCTATGCAGATGCAAGAATTCCAGAGAGAATTGATGGCCTTTCGGAATTTGCATTATTCACTGGTGCAGATTTGTCTTGGGGGGTGGTAATGAAGCTTTCTGTTAACTTAGAATCAGTCACAGAAGATGTAGTAATAATACCCAGAGAAGATAATTCTATGGATGCAGATTCTAAGCTTGTATGTTCACTTGTTTTACTCTGTGTCATGGAAGATGAAGTGGAGACAGAGTTTATTTGTTCAGTTGAAAAATCAGTAATAGGTATTTCTGTACCAGTTGGTAAAGAAGCTGTTATTATTCCTTCTATAGTTATTAGGATTTGTTCACTTACAAGAGAAATGGTATCAGCATCAAAAGATGATTGGCTTTTTGAGCTTAGCATATTTGTTACTGATTCAGAATGATCAGATGAAAATAAAGTACCATTTTCTGTGACTTCAGTATTGGTCCTTGCAGATGAAGAAATTCCCAGAGAAGTTAATTCAACAGATGCCAATTCCAAACTTGTTTGTCTATTTGCTGTACCCTGTTGTGTCCTGGTAGTTTGGAGAAAGAAGAAAAATATGTGTGTTCTATAGAAATACACCGTAAGATGATGCTAAATGAGGTGAGGACGCTGATATTATTTTGCTGAGAACACTGGCATATTCACTGACAAGAGAGTGGTATCTGTTTCTTCTGCAATTGTTTGACTCCTCTAAATTAATTGTATTAGTTGTTGGTACTACATAATCTGTTGAGGAGGGATTGATTTTTTAATATCTCGCATCATTTGTTTCAGAGCAACAAACTTGGAAGAGATGATTCAATAATGTCCGTTTCTACACTGTTGAATGTTTACCTTGTAACTCATTGTACTGAGAGATGAAAGAGACAGAATGCTTTGTTCTGTTGAAAGAGTATCCATTAGCTTGTTCAGTACACTAGTGAGGAAAGGTGTTTCAGTTCAACTGTGGGTAACAAGGTTTTGCTCATAAAAAGGGTTGAGTGTCGATTCTTCAATTGAATGTCGTTATCGGATTTGCATTATTCACTGGTGCAGAATTTGTCTTGGGAGGTGGTAAAGGAAGCTTTCTGTTACTTAGATCAGTCGCTCAAGATAGTAGTAATAACCCAAGAAGCTTCTATGGATGCGAGTCTAGCGTGGTTGTTCACTTTGTTTGACTCTGTGTCTGGACAGATGACGATGGAGCAGAGTTTATTTGTCAGTTGACAACCCAGTAATTGTATTCTTACCAGTAGGTAAGAGCTTGTTACTTATTCCTTCTGTATTATTAGGATTTGTTCATACAAGAGAATGGTATCAGCATCAAGAAGTGCATTGGGCTTTTTCGAATTGCATGTCTGTTACGGATTCAAACTGACTCAGATGAAAATTAATTGGACTTTTCTGTGATTTCTCGTACGGGGGTCCTTGCGATAAGAATTCCCAGTAGAAGTTAATTCACAACGATGCCAGTCACAAACTTGTTTGGCTATTTGCGGTACCCTACGGGCATGTGTTTGGAGAAATAAGACAATATGTTTGTTAATCTATAGAAATATCAACGTAATATGATTCGGTACATGATGGTGAGGACGCTGATCTTATTTACTTGAAGAAGCACTAACATATTCCACGTGGCCAAGAGAATTTGTATCGTTCTGCATGGGGGTGTGAGCTCTCTAAAGTAATTGTATTAGTGTTGGTACTAATAATCTGTTGGAGGTAATTTTGATATTTTTAATTATCATCGCAGCATCAGTTGTTTCGATGCGAGACAACTTGGAAGAGATGATTCTATAGATGTCATTTCCTAACTGCTTGGATGTTTACTTGTGAACTCATTAACTTGGGAAGATGGAAAAGATCAGAAATGCTTGTGTTCTGTGGAAAGGTATCCCATAGCTTGTTCAGTACAGCTATGAGGAATGTTATCATTTTTCAACTCTGTGGTAATAAGGTTTTGCTCAGTAAAAGGGTATAGTATCGAATTCTTTAATTATGGTCTGTCGGATTTGCATTAGTCACTGGTGCGATTGTCTTGGGAGGGTGGTAATGAGCTTTCTGTGACTTCGAATCAGTCAAGAAGATGTATTAATAACCGAAAGATCATTCTATGGGATGCAGATTCTAAGCTTATGTTCACCGCTATGTTTTGACTCTGTGTGTCATGGAAGATGAAGTGGAGACAAGTTTATTTGTTTCGTTGAAACCCGTATATGTCTTTCGTACAAGTAGTAAATACAGAGCTGTGATTATTCCTTCTGTAGTTATTAGGCTTTGGTTCACTTAACAAAGTGAAATGGTGCATGCGATCAAAAGACATGATTGGCTTTTTTGAGATTAGCAATATCTTGTTACTGTTCATGATCAATTAAAATAAATGACATTTTTCTTACGTCAGTAATGGTCCGTGAAGATGAAGAATTCCCAAGAATTATTCAAAATCAATCCAAACTTGTTTTGTCGTATTTGCCTGTACCCTGTGGTCCTGAATTTGGAGAAGAAGAAAAATTGTGTTCTGAATATCCCGTAGACGGTTCGTGGGAAATGATGGTGGGAGCTGTATTTTTTACTTGGTAAGACGTCACTGCCAGTGGGATAAGACACGGGGTGTGACGAGAGTGGAGCTGGTTTCGCAATTGGTTTGACTCTCTAAGTAATTGTTAGTTGTTGTTCACAGATAATCTGTTGAGAGGGATTGATTTTTGAATTCTCCACTAATCAGTTATACTATTGCAAAATGCCTACCAAAACTTGAGGGGGAGAATGATTCAATGATTCGTTTCGAACTGGCTTTGACAAAGAAAAAACAAATGTTTACTTGGGTAACTCATTGTACTGGAAGATGGAAAGAGACAGAAATGCTTTGTTTTCTGTGGAAAGGTATCCATAGCTTGTCCAGTAACTCTCGTGATGGAAGCTGTTAATCATTTCAACTGTGGTACAGGGTTTTGGCTCAGTAAGAAAGGGAGTAGTAGTCCGATTCTTCTTATGGTCCGTCGGAATTTGCATTGTCACTGGTGCATTTGTCTAGGGAGGTGGATTACGCTTTCGTTACTTATCATAAGTCACAAATGTAGTATTCCCAAGAGATAATTTCGTTTGGTGCACTTCGAATCGGGTAATGTTTCACTTGTTTACACTCTGTGTCTAGGAAGAGATGTGGAGATGGAGTTTACGTGTCAGATTGAAAAATCGTAATAGGTCTTTCTGTACATGCGTAACGAGACTTTTATTATTCCTTCTGTAGTTTAATAGTTTTTGTGTCACTTATATGGGAAAGGCTAATCAGTATCAAAAGATGTTTGGTGTGTTTTTGGAGATTACATATCTGTTACTGATTCATATGATCAGATTAAAATTAATTCACATTTTCTGTGACTCATTATTGTCGTGCAATGAGAAATTCCGAGAAGTTAATTCAACAGATTCCATTCAAACATTGTTTTGTCGGATTTGCTGTCTCCTGTGGTCTGGTGTAATGGGAAGCAAGACAGAACTAATATATGGTATAATAAGAATCACACACGTAAGCAAATTAGATTGCGGGTAAATGACATAGGTGAGTACGCAGAATACTATAGGGTATTGAAAGCACTGAATAGTCACTGACAAGAGAAGTGGTAGCTTTCTGCAATTGTTGAATCTCTAAGTAATTGTATATGGTTGGTACTCTATGCCTAACTGTGGAGGGATTGATTATCAGTGTGTGTTGCCAACTACCCTCAGTTGTTTCCGATGCAACACTTGAAGGGATGATCTATAGATCGTCATTTCTAACTGCGTTGAAGTTTTACTTGGTGACTCATTGTACTGGAAGATGGGAAGGCCAGATATGCTTTGTTTCTGAAAGGGAAGGTTATCCATAGCTTTTCAGTAACCTAGTGAGGGAGCTGTGGCATTTCCTGGTGGTAACGGTTTTGCTCTGTAAAAAAGATAAGTAGTAGTCATTCTTCATGGAATGGACTTCGGAATTTGGCATTACGGTGCACTGGTGCAGTATTTGTATTGGGGTGGTAATGAGCTTTTCTTAATTAAAGGACGGTGCGAGGCGAGTCACAAAGATGTAGCTACTCACCCCAGAGAAAGATAATGCCTATGGGATGCTATTCTACTTGTATGTTTCACGGGGTTGTTTTCTCCTGTGTTCGTGAGAAGAAGTGGGAGATGAGTTTATCTTCGTTTCAGTTGAACACTCGTATGCTCTGTCTGTACCATTGTAAAGAGCTGTTATATTCCTTCTGTAGTTGATTATGCATTTTTTCACTTACTGGGAATGGTGTCAGTATCAAAAGTATGAGGGCTTTTTGAGCTTAGCATATTGCTATTGTTACGATTCGAGGTCCATGTAAAGTAACCATTTTCGGTGTTGACTTCAGGTGTGTGCCTGGCAAGATGAAGAAAATTCCCCGAGAATTTACTTCAACAGAATGGGCAATTCCACCTTGTTGGTCTATTTGCTGTACCTGTTTCATGTTAGTTGCAGTGGAAGACAAATTTTTTGTTCTATAGATATCAACATCACATAGATCTCTAATGATGGGGTGAGAAGCTGATTTAATGTTTCTGGGGAAGCCTGGCTATTTCACTGAACTAAAAAAGATAGGTATCTGGTCACTGCACTTGCTTGACTTCAAATTCATTGTATAATTGTTGGTCCTAAATGATTCTGTTTGAGGAACGATTGAGATTGTTAGTTTTCTGAGCTCTGGGTTTCCCGATGCCGACAAACTTGGAAAGATGATCACTAATGTCATTTCTAACTGCATTGACTGTTTACTTGGTGGTACTCGATTATACTGGAATGGAAAGAGGCAGAGGTGCTTTGTGTCGTAGGAAAGGGTAATCCATACTTGTTCGTACATTTAGTGAGGAGGCTGTTATCTCTCAACTGTGGTAACAAGGTTTTGCTCAGTACAATGTGAAGTATAGTCGATTTCTTCAATTGATGGACTTTCGGAATTTGGCAATTGTCCCTTGTGCATAATTGTCCTTGGAGTGGCTATGGATCTTTTCTGTTAACTTAGAATCGTCACATGAGGACTTGTAGGATTCCCAAGATATCATTCGATGGATGCAGATTCTAAGCTATGTTTGTTCACTTTGTTTTTCCTCTGTGTCAAGGAATATGAAGTGGAATGGAGTTTACTTGTGTTCAGCTGAAATCTGTACTAGGTATTTTGTACCAGTTGATAACGAAGCTGTCAGTATTCCTTCTGTAGGTAATAGGATTTGTTCAGTTATATGGGAAATGGTATCAGTAATTAAAATGATTGGCTGTTTGATCTTAGCATATTTGTGTTCCAGGATTTTCAATGATCAGATGAAAATAAATAACATTTTTTTGTGACTTCATATTGTCCTATGCAGATGCAAGAATTCCAGAGAGCTATGGATGCAGATTCTAAGCTTGTATGTTCACTTGTTTTACTCTGTATCGAGGAAGATGAAGTGGAGATGGAGTTTACTTGTTCAGTTGAAAAATCTGTAATAGGTATTTCTGTACCAGTTGATAAAGAAGCTGTTATTATTCCTTCTGTAGTTAATAGGATTTGTTCACTTATAACGAATGTTCGAACATTCGAGGACTGCGATATGCGGTAAAATGTCCTAGTAATCCTATACACAGTAAATATCTATGATCCAATCCTGATAAATGTCTATTATAACCTATATGCGAGTAATTTAATATCGAATCCACAATCAAAATGTCTATTATTCATCGCGAGTAATATTGAATTCTCAATCCGAGCAGTAATGTTATTAGACTATACACTCGCAGTAAATACCCAATTCTCTTCTCGCGTTCCAGCAAGTAAAAGGTCTATTTACCAATCGTGAGACATCAAAATTCTCGCGAATCCATGCGTAAAAAGTCTATTATCCTATATGCGAGTTAATATCGAATCCCCAGTAAAATGTCTATTATACTATAACAACGAGTAAAATCAACTACGCGATTCTGCAAGTAAAGTCCTTATACCTATATGCGAGTTATATCGATCCGCGATTAAAATGTCTATTATACCTATACAACTTGTAATTCCCAGGACTCTCGACTTGCGCAGTAATGTCCTATTTTGACCAATCCGTGGTAAACATTGATTAACGACTATGCCTAGTTCGTGTCCATTATACCAATACTTGCTGTCATCTCGCATTGCCTCGACTCCATTCATTCTGGATAATCTCGAATGTTTGAACGCGATAGCTTTAAGGAAGCAAGTCCAGCCCCAAATGAAACTTACATACGTACATCACACCCCCCAAAACCTAAAGGTTAGTTTGAAATGTGAATTATAAGTCGAACCTGAAATCCTGCCCTGGTCCCTGTTTCTTTCTGCTGCCTGGTTCTCTTCTTAGTAACTTTCAGTTAGGACTTTGCATTGACTCACACAGTGACTGAATGTTCCCCCTGTCTGCCTTTTCCTGAGCATCCACAGGCTCGTAAGGCTCTTTACAGGTTTCCTAAAAGGCCAGTAGTTCCATGAGCTCCCGAAGCCTAGGCGGCATACAGTAATGATTCCATAACACAGTAGGATATATCACATAGTTTAACAAAGAGGCCATTCTTTCTAAATTGTTCTTATAAGGTTAGAGTTGCCCTTTAAGTAGGTGCTCGTGAGAGTAAATTGAGTTTTCGAAAGTCCTGGCTTTCCAAACGTTTTCCCCCAGCCCATTTCCCGGTCCCGCAACCATTAATTTAAACCATTGATATTTTTAATTGTATTTCATTCGGCTTTTCGAACTATTTGACTCCCAGTTACTTTAATGGTCCGTTTTTCGTTTCGAACTTGCAAAGTGCGGGGCCATATCTACCCTTCCTGTTTAAATGAATCTCGGCCATTTATGTTCCGCTGCAAGATTGTTTTATTAACCAAGTATCAGATTAAAAATGACATAAACATGACCAATAATTACTTCATGTGTGACACAACATAGACAACAGATCTCTGGCAGCGCTTGGGTCATTGTAGCTCCTTCCATTGCCAACTTATAATGTTCTTTGAAACTCAGTACATCTTATAAAGATAACATCAAATATGTCATATCAAGAGAGATTTATCACGATTTAATTTCCTTTGGCGTGGACGGAAGGTTTACAAGCCAGGCAGTTTATTATGACTTTAATTCTTTAAATTCCCATTAAGCCTAACGCCCACGAATCATCATAGCAATCGACTTTCTGATCTCAGAATGTTCACACCTAATGTCGTCCTCCCCACAACTTTTAGAAAGCCTAATTAATAAATAACTGTTTACATAAACTGAGTTGTCACCCCGATCACTCGAACGCCTCATCCAGAGAGATGGCACCAACATACAGTCCAAGCTTTTGCGACGTTTACATGATTGTAGCGAATCTTTTATACTTACCTTGCATGAATTTTTTGCATTTTGCCTTGTTTTTTTTACCTAAGCTCATATTAAATTACATAAGTGATTCCGTACCTGGGAAGTTGTGGAAACTTATCTACAGTGTATCGTATATTTGGTCTATATTTTATCAGTCTTTCTACACGTCTATGCTTGTGAGGTTCTCCTTCACAGTTCATGGGATTAAATCTAATGTATTCAATTAGATCAACTGGACTTGAAGTTAGTCTTGTCCGGATGGACTAGCGAAACGTCTTTCCAAGACTAAACTTTCAGTCCAGTTGATCTAATTGAATACAACAAGATTCATCCTCTCTAAAAAATTCAGAAAGATTCCTGTGCTCACTACTGTATAGTCATTACTTTATTGACTGTTCCATTAAACAATAAAAATCCTTATAGTAAATCTGCCTCATGTCAATTCTTACTAACCAAAAATGTACTCTATTGTAGTTTATTTTTTTTTCCTTCTTCCTTATGGGCTTTCCAGCTTCTTTTTCTCAGAATATTTTGAATTGGCACTTATTGTTTACTTCATTTGATATTTCTCGAGCGAGAAGAAGCTAAACATCTAAGTTCTCTGACAATAAATACCTAATCAGATTGAATCATACTATATATGGCTGAACTCCCCTTTTTGTAAATTTAATCCGTTCCGCTAGCAGATGTTCAGATTTTCGAAGTCATAGGGACTTAAAAAATGCCGAAATTCAGCCGTAAGTATCAAATAAAGATATAATTAGCAATGGTACCTTACCGTAATGGCTTCAGGACCTGAAAAATTATCATGGAACATGTATCAATGGCCAATCTTTAAAAAAAAAACACAACACAACAAGAGTTTATTCAATAAAGTTGTTCATTGATCATGGTACTATTTTTCCCCCAACCAATCAGATTATTAGGAATTTGACAAGCAACATCCTGATTGGTTGGGGGCAAATTGTACTATTTTTAACAATGAATTGTATGAATCTCCCTGTAGTCCAAACCGGAAACTTAATGCGCTTCCTGTATTTGGCATTCGGCTTTTATTTTTTTGAAATTTCAAAATGTAAAATAAGCTTTGTTTTCAAAATTCTAAGGATGAAGATTTCTTTAGTCCACTTACAGATGACCGTATAGTTTTCTACAAATATTTTATCTTCATCATTTTTTAATTCTTAACATACCTTTGTAGTGAACTATTTTTGGGTGGAATTTTATTCCGTCCCAGAGTATACAAATAGCATCCTTGTTGGAAAGTATTGTAGGAACAAAGTCAGTCCCATGGAGTGGGTAGTATTGCTCCTTCTCACCATATAGTAATATCCAGTCTGACGATATAACATCTTGTCCCAACTCCGCTAATGTAGGGAGGCACGCTTTGCACTGACAGTATTGATCTGTAATATGTAACTAATAAATACTTCCTTCATTATACTGGAAGTAGTGACTACTATTAAAACACAAAACCCCATTTGCTCTCATTTAATGAATCACCACAGCAATGCCGAGCAGACAAAGAGATACTATCCATTTTTACCTACAGAGCATGTGGAGGACGAACAGATTGTCTAAACTGAGCTATCTATTCGGTAGCTACAGCTAACCAGTACGCCATGTGTATTACGCTCTGCTCTACCTTCCCCATCTATAACAGTGAGGTGTTGCGTGCATGAGAATAAAGCCTGACTCTTTTCAGGGAGCTTCATAAAGGTCTAATAATTAACAATGGTTCTTAATTTGCCCCACCAATCAGATATTTATTAACATATGAATGTCTACATCTGATTTGGTTGGGCAAAAATAGCACCCTTTTTACAATAAGAACCTTTATTGATTACCCTATTTGAACACACACTTCTTTAGTTTATAAGGAGACACCTTAAAAGTATCAGGAAGATTTCGAATTTACAGTTCTTATCGGTTTAAATGGTGCTAAGGTTTGCCCCAAACCAATCGATCTTCTTTAACATTTGAAGCTAACCATCGGATTGGTTTTGGGGCAAAATTAGCAAGCGTTTAACGATAAGACTTTTATTGATAACCCTGTTTGAGATTAAAAACCATTAACTGTAAATATTAAAAAAAAACCTGTATATAAGATTTACCCGTCTGGTTTCCTGTCCATCACTGCCCCAGTGTCATATTTTTATTGTAGATAAAACCTTTTGTGTGTATCGAAGTGTACTCATTTCTTATTTATTTCTTATACTCCCACTACTCCGCCGATTTCAGAGTGTTTCTTCCCGTACAATACTCAGCATTTAATTGGCTTGTTTAACTTCACTAACAGTCCTGCTGGAGCTGCTTTCCTGTCATTTTCTAACCATGCTCTCCTTCCTCCGCCACAAAGATTGTTTCACATTATAATTGGACAGTTAACGCCACCACTCGGTGTTCCCTGTCCTTAGAAACTTCTATATATGGTCAGGAACTCCTCGGTGCGTAATATCCTTATATTTACACTGTAGAGGCGCATTATCCCTTATATAATACATAAGGCTAGGATTTTATAATGGGGAGAGGGCAAGTGGCCTTAATCCTTATTGACATTCACATTCATGGAGTGATTCCCTGTCTTCCACTGCCCCCTCCCGCCTGTTTATCTCCACCCGATTAGTAGTTATATGGAAGCGCGCTTATTAGTATATATAGTTATTGCCTTCTTATGGAAATAAGGAGAAACCAGTACTCGGTTCTCTTACCTCTCTCCCCGTCCCTTGATTTCACTGATGGAGTTTTTTCAATATAGATAAGAGGCGGGGACAGCATGAGTCAATTTTTTATGGCTAACAGGATTGCATCTCTCCTCTCCATACATCGTAACGCAATCAGTTAACAAAGGGACGGGGAGAAAGGGTGCAGACAGAGTGCAGCTTTGGCTTCTATAACGGTACATTGAACACCTCTGTGGTAAATAATACCTTATTATCCTTTATACTTAATAATATCCCTTCATCTTTATAATGGTAACTGCAGTGGACTAATCTTCATGAAATAATCACTATCACTCATGCAATGTGCCTTTGAATTGGGAGCACAGTGGACTTATTCTTATAAAACCCCCTCAAGCTTACATAACTAAGAGTTTTTAGAATATATTCTTCTGTTCTCTCATTCAACGTTTGCCAAACCTAAACCCCCTGCCTGCCTCAAAATGATCCAACCTGTTTTTTTCTTTAAGAGTTTACATAAGCAGAAAACAGAGTAAACTTTCAGTCTCCATAAACATTAAAATAGGGGTAGGGAGAGATTAAGCTTTTGATACCCTTTCAGCAATTGCAAATAGGAACACAGACGCTCTGGGAATTTACCATGTTTATACATGGAAGCCCTATAATAAATGGAGGTATACACCGAGTCAACTGCTTTTTAGCAAGTTACTTCTGCGGGTGCTTCTAAATGAGGCAGAGTGAGACATTTGTACCAGCAGTGCCTCTGGAAAATGGAAAGTGTCCCAAGTAATTATTTAAAAAGAAACAGAAACCAACTACTCCGTTAAAAAAATTGCCTGCACTGGAGCACTTGCTCCCACGATTTTGCCTAAATTTCATGTGGATTTCTGGCATTAACCCCTTTATGCCTGGATCATATAGGGCGCCTAATCATCGATCCGCGCGACCCCAGTTCAACCTACTGCTATTTAAAATGGAGCGCCTTTTTTACAAAGTTTTGCCTCAGGTGCCAAAAACCCTAGAGGCCCTCTGGTTTCTCTTCCTTCTGAGTAATGTTATTCTGAGCTTATTTTTCTCAAAAAAGAATAAATAGAAATATAAAATGTTCTATAAATCAAGTTAATGTGTTTCTTTATGGAATGGGCATTTTGAACAGTCATTTTTTCACTGCGGTGCGTCAGTGGGTTCGCACTGATGCCTTGCAGGTCCATGAGATCCTAGTTCGATTCCATCCTTGGACACATCTGCAAGGAGTTTGTATGTTCTCCCCAATGTTTGCATGAGTTTTCCGCCCGGTCACTCCAGTTTCCACCACATCATCAGACCTACTGATCGGTTTTGTATGTGTCAAATAATGTGCTTAATTGTAAGCTTTTCTTTCTGGCAGGGCCTGAGTAATTTGAGTGAATAAATGGTAAAGCGCTGCGAATATTTAGCGCTATATAGAAATAAATACAACTAAATCACTACATGCTCTTCAAATTGTTTGCAACTAAACACCGATGGTACCTTTGTTACTTTTGTCACTACAGTGATATGCGAGTTTGGTGCCGTTAGTTTGCCTAAATGTGCAAGCAGGCCGAGAGGCTTAAGACACCAACTTATTATAGCATAGCATTTTTAAATACAAACGTTTGCCCATTGCATAGGAATCCCTCTGTCTTAAGTTTTTAGTTCACATTGCTTTTAAATTAGGGACTGTGGCTTCTTCATAAACTAACTTATAACAGTTATAGAAAGGGGATGTATTTCTAACAATATCTATAAAAAATGATGGCTTTGCAAGTTTAATTTTATAATTGTCTTTTCTTAGGAGACATTGAGCATTATAGATTTTCTTTGAAAAGTCCATTTTGGTACAGTCTTACCTGCCAATCTTTTTTGTCAAACCCTAATACCAGCGGTTAGCCCATTATAAATGTAAAGTCAAACTTTTGCTGTGCCAATATGATGCAAACGGGCAGGAGGGTGCTCTTAATAATGATGATAGAGTTGGTTCTTTAAGTACCATTTTCACTAAAGATCATTGAAGCCCGTGGAGCTGTAGTGCTCTTGGAGTTCTGGTCGGCACACGTAATCCCCACATGCCCTTTCTTCCTAGATATAGCAAGAATCATCTTTCATATAACCAGATATATGAATCCATCTACTCCATTATGTACTCTTAGCGGCATGTTTTAAAGGTTTTGGTAACGTTTGCATCACCACCAGTTTTGTCTTCACATTCAATGACTTAAGGCGAATTAAAAGTCTGATACATGTATAAGTCTTACCACCCGCGCCTCGATCGCATTTCACTTAAATCACTGCCTATCGCCAATTGATCGAGTAGAAACATTGATTAGAGTGTTCTGTGTGTTAAAGGACATGTCCACCACCCAACTATAAACCCCCCCACTACTGCCCATTGTGTAGTGTATTTATCCTTACCTTACCTCCCAGGCTTCATATGGTTCTTCTGCTAGTCCCCCCCCCCCCCCAAGTCAAAAAAACGCCCCACCAGAGTACTGCAGAGTCCATATAGGACTCTGCATCCTGTCCCACCCCCCCCGGGATAAGTTTTGGCATGCGCACGCAGCATTCTCCCCTGCCCTTCCCTCCCCTCCCCCCTCCCCTCTCTCTCCCGATTTGGATTCCCCTCCCCTGCGTAAAAACCTTTTTATAAATATCTCCCGTTCCCCAGCCACAACCCCCCACTAGTCTTGAAATCGAAAGTCCGCCACCTCACTTTACCTTCCCTCTTTCCTCTGCCACACTGAACTCCCGACAGACGCGACTGCCGGTGCCCCGCGCGGCAGTGCGTGGAGGCAAAGAGGTAGGTAAGTAATTTGGGGGTCACTTTTTTATATAAACTATAGCGTTTGTCTGGGGAGCAGGGAGACTATTCTATAAAGGTTATTCTATAAAAGGTTTAAGTTCAGCCCATTTTAAAATCGCAAGTCTGAGCATGCGAAACCCATACGTGTCCATTTCTAGCCTGTAGTGGGGTCCTTGGAAGATGTCAGTACACTGTGGAGTGTTTCTCAATACATATAGGGTCCAGGGGATATTAACTATTTTTTTCACAGCATTTTGCTCTACATACACTTGTCGATATCCGGTTTACGAAATCGCTTTAGTACTATTTCTGTATTTGGCCGCAATACTGCACTTACCTCAATAATACGCACACCCTCCCAATACTACCAGCGGCACTTATAACGGCAATATTTTGAAGGTTTCAATGAATCAGCTTTTATAATAATGTGAATACAAGCTGTGCCATTGCAATGTCTGTATAGCTAAATGGCCGAAATAATTATTTGTTATGCCCCTTACGAGAAGTAGAATTTGTCTACCATTTACAAAATCCAAAGGGGGTAATTAGAGGGGGGGCGTAATAGCTAGGGTTCGCATGTGTGATGGTTCCAGGGGCGTTATCTAGGGTCTAAGAAAGATCAGGGGCACTCGTTTGGCACTCCATGCGCTGAATTTTTGGCAGGCCTTTCCTTTCCCCATTAGGCCACACCCACTGTGTACTTCAATGAGATGCAAAGACACGGCAGATAGCAACTCACAAACATAGACACACGGCCCGATAGTGATAAACAGACGAAAGACAGTGAAATAGACCGACAGAGATAGAGGTTCAGAGAGTGGACAGACACAAATTAATGACACAAAGGCACAGTAAACTGGTAATTTCTTACTATACTGGTAAGCAATTTGGTCATTTAACTTACTGGCGTGTGTCAGTTGTAGTCATGCCGTGCCCACCCCTCATTAGCCAGGGGCGCCTTCTTGTACCTTCATACATGGAGCCTGTCACCATGGACCGTGCTTCTCTGCCCCCACTATCTCTAATCTGTCCTCTCTCTCCCTCTCGTCTGTAATTTCCTATCTCTATCGATAGTCCGCCTCTTGGTTATGCTATTTACTATCTATCTATCTGCTATCTATCTCCTCTCTGCTATCTATCTATCTATCTCATCTATCTATCTATCTATCTCTCTGCTATCTACTTCTATCTCGGCTCTCTGCTATCTGTCTACTATCTCTATCATCTATCTACTATCTACTATCTATCAATCTAGCGTCTAACTCCGCTATCGAATCTATCTAATCTGCATATCTCTATCTTCTATCTATCTAGTTCTATCTATCTACTCTAGCTCTCTGCTAGCTACTACTTCTCTGTACTGTCTATCTATCGATCTCTCTATCTATCTATCTATCTATCTATCTAATTATCTATATCTATCTATCATCCTATCTATCATCTTATCAGTCTATCACTATCGATCTATCTATCTACGATCCTTCTCTCTATCTATCTATCTATCTATCATCTATCTAACGCTGCTATCTATCTATCTAACTCTGCTATCTTCTATCTACTATCTAATCTATCATCTATCTTATCTAATCTATCTATCTCTCTCTCTATCTATCATATCTATTCTATTCTATCTTCTACTCTATCTCTCTCTATCTATCGATCTACTCTATCTCTGACTATCTGTCTAGTCATCTATCATCTATCTATCTATCCTATCTATCTCTCTGCTATCTAATCGTCCTAACTCCTGCTATCTCTATCCTATCTATCTATCAACCCCCCCCCCCTTTTAATCTATCTAAACACCTGCTATCTCTCTATCTATTAGCTGCTATCTAGATCTTCTATCTATCCATCCATCCCATCCATCCATCCATTCCCTCCATCCCCATCTCCATCCATCCAATCCATCCATCTATCTATCTATCTATCTATCTATCTATCTATCTATCTATCTATCTTCTATCTATCTATCGATCTATGCTATCTATCTGATCTTATCTCTGCTATCTATCGATATATTTAACTCTGCTATCTAATCTATCTATCCATCCATCCCTCCATCCATCCATCCATCCATCCATATCCGCCAATCCAGCCATCCATCCATCCATCCTCCTCCATCTCTCATCTATCGCTCTATCTATCTATCAATCTATCTATCTAACTCCGCTATCTATCTTCTACACCTCTGCTATATATCTAGCTATCTATCTATCTAGCTATCATCTATCTATCATCTATCTCTCGCTCATCTATCTATCTATCTCTGCTATCCTGTCTAGCATGCTTCTATCTTCTTCTATCTATCTATCTATCTATCAATCTATCAATCTATCTATCCTATATATCTATCTATCTATCTATCTATCTATCTATCGATCTAATCTATCTAACTAGCTATCTATCTATCTAACTCTGCTATAATCTATCTATCTATCTATCTAATCTATCTATCGATCTATCTATCTATCTATCTATCTATCTATCTACTAGCTATCCTCTCTGCGATCTTCTTCTATCTAGCTCGGCTAGCTTTCATCTTCTCTCTATCTCTATCTATCTATCTATCTATCTATCTATCTAACTCTGCTATCTATCTGTCCTAACTCTCTATCTATCTATCTATCTATCTATCTAACCCGCTAATCTATCTATCTATTTAACTCTGCTCTCTATCTATCCCTATCTATCTATCCATCCAATCCCTCCATCCATCCCATCCTCCCTCAATCCATCCATCCATCCATCCATCCATCCATCCATCCTCCATCTAATCTATCTATCTATCTATCTATCTATCTATCTATCTTCTATCTATCTTCTATCTATCTATCGATCGATCGATCGATCTATCTATCTATCTATCTTTCTCTGCTATCTACTATATATTAAAACTCTGCTATCTATCTATTCTTCCCATCATCCATCCATCCATCATCCTTCCATCCATCCTCCTTCCATCCATTCCATCATCCATCCTCCATCCATCCATCCATCCTCCACCTCCCCATCTATCTATCTATCTATCTATCTATCTATCTAATCTATCCGGCTATTATCTATCGATCTCTGCTATCTATCTAGCTATCTATCTAATCTATCTATCTATCTTCTATCTAAGCTCTGCTATCTATCTTATCTCTGCTACTTCTATCTATCTATCTAATCTATCTATCATCTTCTATCTATCCTTCTATCATCTTCTATCTTCTATCCTAAACTCTGCTATCTACTATCTATATCTGCTTACTATCTATCTATCATCTTCTATCTATCTAGCTATCTATCTATCTATCTCTATCTATCTCTTGTTTATCTATTTTAAAACTGTCCTATCTGCTTTCTTGTCTATCTCGCTGTGGTCTCTCATCTATCTATCTAGCTATGTAACTAGATATCTTCTATCTATCTAATCTCTCTGCTATCTATCTATCTGTCTACTAGCTTTTTTTTTAAATATTCATGGCTTGAATTGAAAAGTATGATGTAATAGGTTTATATGCAGAACACTTGGTTAAACAGTTCTCACGACTGGGCTGTAAATTTAGAAGTATAATGCCTTGTTTGGCCAGGACGATGAAAAAAGAAATGGGGGGATTATGTTGTTTATGTTAAAAAGAATTGAAGCCAATTTAAAGATGATACTACGATTTGTGGTTCAAAAAGTGGGCAATTGGTGGAATTAGTCAACGTAAAGGGGGTAATGTCATTGTTTTTGTCCTGCTATTATAGCCGCCAAATTCCTAGCAAGCGGATGTGAGTCAACGTCATAATGCCAGTATTGGCAATGGCTGCAAGTTTTGGGGTTGTCCATTATGGGGGACTTTTATTTACCCTGACATTGATTGGTTCAAAGTGCAACTGCCATGCAAGAAAAAGGCGATGAGTTCCTGAATTTTGCTGGCATGCTATTTTTCTCGCACAGGTGGTTTTAGCTAGCCTACTAGAAAGAAGCTCTTTTAGATCTGGTAATATCTACCTTGTGGAGCCGATGATATAGGTATCTGGAGGCTTGGGAATAGTGACATGAATAGGGGCGGTTTGGACTTTGTTAGCGAAAAAAAGTGCGCTGGGGTATAACAATACTCTCTATCTTCTCTAGTGTGACAAGGAACAAAGAATTAAAGACATTTGCTTTATCGCCAGCCTCCGTAATTACCTGCCCCATTAATAAGGGGTAACTAAGTCTCATCTTCTTACATATTAATATACTTAAAAAAATTTCAAGGCTTAGTGATGCTTTGCTCCACTATCCTACTTTTTGTTAAAAAAAAAAAAAAAAAAAAAATTTATTAAGCAGTCAACCCTGAAAGTAAACTTTTGTATATAATGTCAGGTAGCAGCTGCCCTCACCCCCACCTCCATAGTATATTTTTTAAAAAATGCCAGATGTTCACATTCTCGTCCCGCGCCGTCTCTATTCGCTCCCTGCGTGCCTGAGTTGCAAGCAGGGTCTGTCCGCCACCAGCGTCTGTGATTGGCTAAGACTCAGTTCATCACAGACGCGCGATGTCATCGAGACGCCTGTGGAGAAGGGTCTATTAACATCGTGCATGTGTTTTTTTCAAAATATCTATGGCGGTTATGGGTTGGGGACTCTTTCTTACCTATTTACCAGGCATTTCAGCTAAGATGCCACATCTCGAGGATGGTCCAGATGGTGGGAGGGGGGTGGGGGTGGGGGGCTTCCTTTGCATGCTTTCGACCTTGATGAGTTGGGCACAACAGCCACAGGATGAAATCACTGACGCTTCTACAAAACACCCGTTTCCTGGACTTTGGAGGGGCATGAGCGAAAGAACCTTTGGAGCAGAAATTTACATTGAGGAATTTTTTTAACCATAGATATGGTCCGGATGGGGTTAAATTCCAAGTTTTTTGGGGGTGACTGCCTTCAATTTTAGCTAGTTTTGATTGACTTTCTTACACGGGATTGGAAAAAAGTCTGATTATTCCAATCATTCAAAGGGTATCGTTCACAAGCCAGGGTATTCAGGCCTGTAAGTTTAACTTCAGTGGTTGCGGGAAGATCCTGGAAAGTTTTAATAAGGGCCCAGTTCTAGATATGTTCAAGGACTGACATTATAGTAGTAACCAGACCTACGCAGTAGAGTAGTTTACTTGGATTTTTGCAAGAAAGGCTTTTGATGACAGTCCCCCATAGGTACTTAATGTATAAGCTGAAGTCTGTTGGTCTGGGGAGTTACATCTTGTAACATGGATAGAAAATTGTTTAATGATAGGGATGCAGAAGTAGTTGGAAATTGGGCTTCCTTAGTATGGCTTAAGTGCTCATGGGGTGCCACACGGGTTCTGTGTTGGGGCCGCTAATATTTACTCTATTATGCTTGGAAGTGGGTATTGTCCGCAGTTTCTTTGGTTTGCTGACGAACCAACTTGTCGACCATTAAAAACTTCAGAGGTGTGCAATTGTTGCGGGGGGTCTAGATAGATTGTCACTGAGCTGCTAAGGGGGCAATTCAATTGATAAATGTAAGGTGATGCATTTTGGACTTAAAAATCCTGGGGCTGCTTAATACTATTGTGCCCTGGTGTTAGTGAATCCTCCTTTGTTGGGGGGGATAACAACTGGAAAAGGTAGCAGCAGTGCCAGGCGGCAGGCAGCCCTAGCCTGCATGGTTATTGTCCTTGTTATAAAGAGTAGGTAATGGATCAATGGAAGGAAACATGTTATTCTCCCTCGTTACAACGCATTGGCAAGGCCTCTTTGAATCTCGCCGTGCATGTTGGCATCCTGTGTAATCTTTGAAATGAAAGGTTTCAGAGAAGGGCAACTAAATTATAAGGATTTGGGGGAGCTTGAATATGAGAGAGACTGGAAAAGCTACAGTTATCTATGCTGGAGAAAGGCGCTTACATGGGATATGTTACTTGTGTTAAATTTATTAACTTGCCACGTTATTTACAGAGGACAACGAGGACATCCCCTTAAGACTTGAGAAAAAAGTTTAGGCTTCAAGTTTGGAAGGGTTTTTCACGACTGTGAGACGGTAAAGCTCTGGACTGTCTTCCAGTGGACGTTGTTTGCGCATGTTAGGTGTCAAGTTTAAAAAAAAGCTGGATGAGTTTCTTCTGCAAACAGGAATGTTGCAAGTTACTGGTCTGATAATAAGTAGAGTTGATGCCAGGCAATTTCCGAATTGCCACTCATAATTTGGTGGGGTTTTTTTTGCCTTCCTCTGGCTCAGTTCGCCAGGAATGAGGATATTGGCTAATGGGTTGGACTGGATGGAACATCGATCTTTTCAAAAAACTTAACACTTAACTATAGATTTAGTTATTTCCTGTATTGTACCTTTATAATTGATTCTGTCTATATCTTTGCTGGTCTGCTTCCTGCCAGCTCTGTCCTGAGGATCCTTCATGCTGGTGTGGAATTGTTATGTTTCTTGTGCTAGGCTTCCCACTAAAAATCATAATACCAAATTTCATTACAGAGTAATACAAATACTTGTTAATAATTTAACTGAAGTGCCAAGCATAATTATATGCTAGTGCTACTATTTATTTTCAAATTATTTACAACCATTAGCGCACAAAAGATTAATATGAGTGTAGATTACTTTAAGTTTTGGCATGTATTCTGTTCACACACAGGATCTAAATGCTAATGTGGCAAACTTGGGCTGTGGCTATTCATTCATTTGCAGCATCGAATCATTTTACTCGGGTTACTACGTTACTGCCGATGTACATTACATTATTGGTTGTTTGCAGATGCGAGGGCATGTCCACAGCTCTCCGAGGCTCCCCGTGCACCACCCCCCCCACCCCCAAACCTAGACCCCAATATCTACAAGAAATGCCATTGCCATGTAACGTGCAATATTAACTTTTTTTATTGCATACTAAAAGCTTGCCTACTTCCAAAAAGATTATGGGGAGTTGGTGGCAGCCCCACATACAGTGTTAAACGCCATTTTTATTAACAGTATACCGTAGTAACTGGGTTTTACCTCCTTTTCTAGGGAAAAGTGTTATTACATCTCCTGTTGCCTTGTTCCAACCCTCCCTAAATTTAACCCATACCGTATCATCCCACACTCTCTTCGCTCAACATACCCTCGCTTCGGGTTGTGGCCATCAGTCTCCCTGTGGCAGTGAAATCCCTCTGCAGCTACATGAGCGGGAGCTAACGAACTGCATAGTCAGCAGAGGTGCCTCCACCCTCAATAGGGGATTGGTGTTAATAGTTAAAATTTAGGAGTGTCTAGGAAAAGGGCAAGTATTGTATTCCTCGTCGTTTGTGCAAGGTGGTTCTACTGCTTAGATAAATATTTAGATAGGGTAAACATCCCCCATTTAATATCCATGGCAAAGACCTTGTAAAACTCACCCACATATTTTCTGCTGCATATTCTTTTTGAGCACAGTCTTTGGAATGTTAATATGGTCTAATCCAATTGTTCAGTTCTGTAAGGATTAATAAGGCACCCCAAACTACCACTGGTTAGTGACAGATAATCCAATGGAGAGACAGATATCCATTAACATGCTCATATATTTACCCTTAATATCCTATATACCTGTAATAAGCCCATTTTAGTTGATGTAACGTGGACCAAAGCATTGTAATTCCAGTTTCATATGCGACCATCCTCAAATAGGAACCAGAAGGAATGAATGCCATCAGTAGCCAGGACAGCTTGGTATTGTTAGTCTTACAATAAATGAAAACACTTAGAACATCTGTGTGGGCCAATCATCCATGTTGTAATAGTAAACCCCATTCCTTAACATTAAAACAATATTCACTGTTTTGCAATGTAAAGTTTGTATTTCCTTTGCCTTTATACTTTATAGCATCTAATTGCATCATATAATTTAGAATGGCGTATATAACCTAGTAAATATGAACTAATGCATGTAATGCTCAGAAGCATTTTATCTCTTTAAATGCATGTGAATAACCAAAATTGAAGCCCCTTATTATCATAATCCATAAATTCATGACTAAAAGTGCCTGGGACAACTTATTATGGTCTTGGGAATTTTATTTAGCATTTAAGGGGAACTGTGGTCTAAGAAATGACTTTAGGTAAATGACATGAATTGCTCTCCTGAGAATCTTATTGCATTTTTATGGTCATTGTTATTCTTTTTGCATAGTCTTAAGATATTATACATTTTTTTGTGTAATATGTCGCAGCATCACCAATGTCCCCTTGCAAACTTCCTTCTTCCTGTTCTCTTCCCACTCATGACCCCCATGGACCCCTCCATTTTGCGCCCCGCTTTGGCCCTCATTGGCCCCAACCCCCCACCGGTGCCGTAGTCCCGCCTATCGTGGTGCCTTCACACAGCAGTATGGGGGGGACTTCCTGTCCTCCTGTCCTGTCACTGAAGTTTGAGGCTGTGCTCACCAGTGCGCGTGAAGAAGCCAGCCTTAGGTATGTCACATGTCAACACTCTCCACCCATTACTTTCTACTCAGTAATTTCTTTTATATCTTTGGCTGTGGAGCATGTAGAAGATGTGGTTGATGGCTCGTAGGAACTGGTCTTTCATTTAACCTTACTTGTTTGGGACCACCGTTACCCTTGATCACAAGACATTTTTTCAGCAGATCTTTAATTACCATATGTTTTCCTCCGATTTAAACTATAAATGGCAAACTCAATCACTTTCGTCGTGCAGCTCGTTTTAACACACTACAGCTTCATGAATGTTTCCTTTGAACCCCATTAAAGTAAATATGAGGCAAATATCCACATCTCTTAGAGCTATGTAAGACTTAAATTGCATTGCAATAATAAAAAAAGACTGTGAAACATATCTGTAAGCCTTTCATCTACACCTTTTCTTCCAGAAATTGCCTTTTTTAAAGTAGCATATCCAATATTGTATTAATTTTTTTCAGCAAGACTTGAAATTTGTAAAAGAAAATGGGAACAGAAGTCTTAGAATCCCACTAGCCTCTTAACGCTTGAAGCTACAAATACACTTTTTCCGTACCATCGAGAAACCCTCTTATTTAAATCAATTAACTGACTGATGTGATCCAAGTTTGGGTTCGAATTTTATGAGTTGTGGTTACGACACGAACTATCTGAACTACACAACTAGTTCAGCTTTTTGAACGCGGGACTTTTTTCGATAGTTTATCATCAATTTGAACTTGTCAAATTTTGATTGGTAACCCATGAACTGTACCCTATCGATTTCACTAACCCTCGAAGTGTATCTTAGATAATGTATTTTATGGATTTGGTAAACCCCTTGAAGTATCGTTGGATCTTTTTGTTTGTGGTCCTCAAATGTTTGTTCGGTACCCTCGGAAAGTACATTAGATTTCGGGTAAACCCTCATGTATCTTTTGGTTCGATAACCCTCCAATGTAGTCTTTGGTAACGCTTCAAATTTCCTTTGAATGTACCACCTGGCTTGACTTGCTTAGCTTCAACACCCAAAAAAAAAACAAAAAACATTTGTTGCTTACATTCCCACCCACTGGACTCTCGCCTGGTGAAACCCGACAATGTCCCAATCCTCCTCCTGGGGAAAGATAGTTTTAATAAGTTTGGTGGATATGTCGTTCCCCAGACTATTTCCCAGGTCCCAGGCCATTATACTAAGTTCCATTGCTTATTTTATTGTAGTTTATTCCAAAATTTTCAAACTATTTCTTCCCTTGGGTTCATTTTCAACTACCAAACTTCCAAACTTTTACGAAGTTTCGAAATGACCGACTTCAGAACTTCAGCCCTCTCTATTCAACGTAGCTGGGACTTAAACCTCATTAAGAGATTCATAAAGTTCTTATCATTTACAATGGTTCTAATATTGTCTCAACCAATCGATCTTATTTACATTTGTAGCTTACAATCTGATTTGGTTGGTCAAAATTAGCACATTTTTAAATATAGAACTTTTATTGACTAACCTGCAATCGGCCATATGCGCACTGCATACGAGGGAAGTTCCTATACTCACATGAATCTATACTCCACATTGAGCCAAAACCCACATCTGAGGAGGCGGCCATGACCCAGTGTGTGCAAAAAGTCACAGAGCCCCGTCTTCACCGCTACATCTAGTCTGAGGATCCAAACTGTACAGAGCCACTCAAACTCCAATAGTATTAAAGCGACCTATCATATAGAAAACCTCTCAGCTTCGTCGGTTCTCAGACTGATTTTTGTAATTAAAATGAGTGAAGCTAATGGTTAAAACATATATGGTTTACCTAATAGGGTATCCAATGTGGAAAATTTGTACCCATGTTTGTTGTGGAACCTCCCTGAAACTGTAGCTGACTTTTATTTAGAGGGTCTTATATTAAGACGCCCCAGGTTCAGACCCATATTAACAGAATACTCACATTTTCATTCATACACTTGGTTGAATTGTAGAAGACGTGAGTGTTGGGACTTTTCCCATGTTATTTTAAAGCCCAAAGAGCTTAATTGCTCTCCAGAGACGAGTTTGAAATAATCATTATTGCTCTCTCCAACATAGTTTTAAACCCATTATCTGAGTTGGAAGGTCTGAACATTGTAATCCTTAAACAAGAACAAATCAAATTCTAGTTTCATGGCTTTGAAACCTTCATAATAATCGGCGCCGAACGAAACGTTCGTGTGTACGGCACCCCTACTTCTATTTTGCTGTATCTAACAGACACTGAATGATAAATATTAAATACCTTTATTTCCAAGGGATTTGCTATGTTGCGGTTTTGGATTCAAACTTAGATCACATATTTTAGAAACCATTAGGGTGTCTGTGGGTCAGTCAGACTAAATCAAGGATGCCATGGAAATGGACTGCCGAGATAACTTTTATTCTGCAGAACCTTAGACTTTACCTCTTTCCATATAACAGCCATATTCTATCCCTTTAGCCAGTGTACATATATTCCATTAAACCTGTTAAGTCAACCAAATGATCAATTCTATACAGGAGGCTGATCGTGATTAGTGCAGAAACAAAAAAAATCCATGTGTGTGATTCCTCTTGAATAATACACTTATAAAACCACCAAAAATAACATATCTTTAGTATTTTGTTTAAGTCAGCTATGATGATATTAATATGTACAATATTCGGATATATTATATTGATTAAACATTAGGCAGAAACATTATAAAAATCATTGTAAAATCGTACCTGATAATATAGTTTTTCCCCATAACCTCTTGAGAATGTCTGCATCAGCCCCTAAATTGGCTATACAGGGGGTGTCAACTGTCATTTGTCAGGAAACTATGTATGGATAACTCATAATATAGGGCTTGATCATAAGATTGCGCTGAAAGATTATTATAAACCTTGTCTGAACTGAAATAGAAAAGAATACTTTGTTTATATATTCAATGGATGCACATTTTATAGACATAAGAGAATATAACAAAAAATGGTTTACTTAACCGTAATATCTCAATGCTAGCTTACATTGGTTGTGCTATCCTGTCACCTGAATCCAAGGTTAATTTAATTTTCCTAGCTAGTGACTAATGTATGGCGGAACTGTATTTGATGGAATTTTTTTGTAAGAAAGCTAATTTGTAAATGGATGCCACAACTTTTCTCCACTACATGTTGATGATTGTAATAAAGTTTATTGAGAGTATGAATGTGTCACAGAGACTAAATCCATAAATAAATCTTCTGGCAAAGTTGTTTCGTGTTCCCCACTTTGTATTAAAGCATTGCTTGTTTATAAAGGATAGCTTAGGGAGTATTTAAATATTCTATATCTAAACCCAATATCAATGTATAACTGCTTTGTCAGGCAATTGTCTGGTTAAAAAAAAGACAATTGTCTACATTTTAAAATACTTTTCCAAACGCATCTAACTTTTTTCTTAACCATAATACAAAGTTCCTATCCCAATGTTCCTGCCAACGTTGACATTGTTCCTGAAAACATCAGTAGCAACCCTGGCCCATCTTTTTTGGCAACAACCCATTTTACTGTTTTACTACTACCGATGTCAATCTACCATATCTAATCCAGTCCAGCAGTGATGGCCACAATAGATGACCTTTACTTTACCTTTGTCAAGTAGAGCAGCGGGGAGCTCTCCAGATGTTTAGCAATCACTCCCAGACATTTCTCTGGCTGTAGAGTGTACATGTCCTACAATGTACAATGTGAGAGAATTCAGGAAAGTTGTAGTTTCAAATATCTGGAATCCATCTTACAACGCTTTATATACCCACACCACATATATGCTGTAAATTATCAGGCAGACTATTTATTGTGTGAATAGCTATTCGGTGAGACACACACGATAATCTTGGTCTGCGCACAGGTAAAAGAGCGCTGATGCGCACTGATTGGTCTGCTCACGGTAAAAGGAACAGCTTATCATGCACTGAATTGGGTACCTCTTACATGTAAAGAGACAGCTGATCACAGATATAGGTCCTTCTCCCGTAAACGACGCTATCAGTGCTGTTTGGTCTGCTCACAGGTAAAAAGAGACAGCTAATCAGCACTGATTAGGTCTGCTCACAGGGCTGATGCAATGGGGGGTAGTGGGTTGGCAATTCTTGTTATAAGAATCAGTGTTGCAAGGATTAAAAGGAACACATTTAATTGTAACTACCTTAGAGTCTAAAAAACCTCTAGTAAAACACTTTTTATACTCTGGATGTTGAACAGGGATCTGGCTCTGATTTGGTGTTGGAAATATTGATCCTGTATGACAGGGATGTACGTAGGATGTAATGCTAAGTAGCACTCCACAGGCTACGCTTATTCAGCAGTTTGCCTATTTCTTGTATAAAATATAGGTTAGATCTATTTCGAAATCGACTTACCACACTGGGGAATCGCACTGCCCCTCTTGGGAAAAGTATGAGATTTACACAAAGGCCCCATTTTTAATAGGCTTTCCTTTGTACAACTAAACTTAATATCCAACAACGAGGAGGTCCGACATTGAAATCGAAGTGATAACTGTGAAAAATCTATCCATCAAACCAAGTAAAACATGGCAGCGTTTCGGGCCACCCTTAGTTCGCCTTGGTCTCAAGCCTTGAGCTTAGTGGTGGGCCCAAAACGTTGCCCCTGTTGTACTTTGGTTTTTCGATGGGGATACTTTTTCCCGTTCTCACTTTCAAGCGCAACGTCGGACTCCATCATTGTTGTTTGTTCTATATGAATATTGGCGGTCTGGGCAGTGAGCCTTGTCAGGGACGCCAACTTATGTCCATTGCTTTTAATTGCTCGTTATTGGGGTATACTTAAATATCGGTTATATATAGAGTGTGTATTCAAATCTGGAATCCCCTTGGAATATTGATTAATGTAGAGGAAAATCTCTGGCATTTTTTAGTTGCCGTTACTTGTCATTGCTTTGTAGAGCCATAGGAAACATTCGTATTTCGGATAGGGTAAGTAGAATGTTGTTAAATTTAAACGCAAGTTCGGGGGGGTGTATTTTATTAGTTATTATTGTGGAGGGTATTTTGGAACGGGGCAACTCTTTCCCCATAACGCTCAACAGTGTACCTGTGGGTATGGGTTCACATCATGACAGAGAAAAAAAAGAGGCAAGGCTATCCATGAGGTTACACCTAGTTCATTGTCTTTATAGGATTGGTGGGAAACTGAGTGCCTAAGGAAACCCACGCAAGCTCAGGGAAACAACAACGTCCTTGCGATTGGTCCAGGAGCAATCAACTTAGACATGACATCTATGATAGCTCTCTAGGTATAATTGAGTACAAGCCTATGCATTCTATACAAGATGTTGAAAAGATGCAAAAACTACGTTGTTTAAGGGCCGCGATGTGTTTGAGAAATAATTATTTAAGTTTGACCAAAGCTGGAAATTATAATTCTTCCCAACCACACTGTAAACATTCTATTTGTTGGTCTATGTCTTTCTCTATTCTTCCCCTAATATAATCTAAACTATTGCATTGGAGCTGTCTAATCAATGGATGAAACCTTTATCTGCCTTACAACATTTGGGCTATAAGGCTTAGAGGGTGTGATTTTTGACAGTTGGTATGCTGGTATCAGTTTTGACAGCGGGTAAATTTCAAAAGAATCTGGTCATATAAGTGGAGTGGGGGGTTAAAAGAATGGGGGGTATACTTGTCCTGAACAAACATTACTGGATTGAAGGGATCAGCAAGCCACCACACACACCTCGAGTAAGTTGCTACTCGTAGATGGTGTTAAGTATAGATTAGATGAGTCAAGTAATTTTCAGAGAGTTTGCCTTTGTGAGAACTGTAGAGAACAAGGGGCCTAATTTTATACTATTGGCGGTCATCGTTATCGAACATACCGACGTCATTTTAGAACCGATAACGTCCGTTATTTTTACAGGATAACAGCCGTTATGTGTTTGCCGATATCGTAAATAACCGGTCGTTATCGTAATAACGACCGTTCGTACATGACGGTCGTTATCGTAATAACGGTCGTTACTTGGTAAATCACGGGCGTTATCGTAAAAACCCGTGGTTTTTGACGATACCTATCGGTATTTTTACGTAACGTACCGTCTTTTATAAAGGGCCCTAAGTGCGTATATGTTTTTTGTCAAAAACGTTAAAATAAAAGGGCCTGAGGCAGGATGGAGGCATCACAGAAAACTGCTTGCTGCCAGTGCTTTCCTGAGTGCGTAAGCCTTATCTTATACAGGACGGCCCAGGTACTAACTCTGGCTGATGAAACTGTGTGGTAGTTTCTTTACAAAACTATTGGGAGATTATAATAAAGCAATCCTCACCCCTCCCGGTACTTTTTTTGTTTTTTTTACATTTTTAACACTTATGTTTGCAGTAACAGTTGCACTAACAGTGAGCAATACAATTAAAACAACAAAAAGGCTAATAATATACTCTTAAAATTGCACACCATGCTGCACAACGATTGGCAGATTTTGACAGTAATTTCAGGATATAACCTACCCATTCAGTGCAACCCCCCAATCTTGCTTGTAGTTTATATTTGGTGTAATATTTCAGTATTAAGTGTCCCGACGATGGACAATTAGGTATTGATATTAATCAATAAACTTGTTTCGAAGATACGGTCAGAGCCTCTTTGGGTCTTGCGATTTCAGTAGGAATCTAGAAGGTGCAACACACAAAGACCAGATTACAGTTATGACAGAAATACCACATAAATTACTACTTCTAATACTGTGTACTATCCGGACAGACGATTGCGTGAAAAAAATTACTTTATTCAAAAAATAAAAAAGCACCTTGGGGCAAGGAGATAGGAAGGATTGAGTATATTTGTGACACCCTTCGCTCATATTTGTTTTTGTTTGAGAGAATACAGCACATACATTTTCATCGCCAGGTTATTGCCCACTTGGGTCCATTCTATATTAAAGAAGTACTGACTACATCCTGCTGCTCCTCATTCAATGATATTGGATGGGTGATCAAAGCACCAAGCCTACCTCCTGCCTCACATACTTTTTTATTTTAAAGGGGGAGGGAAGGGACTGTGTTTTAAAAGAAAAACGTTATGCACTATATTTCCCTTTAAGTATATTTCCCATATTAATCTTTGTCATCCAAAAGACCCCCACAAACATGGTTTGTGAACCCGGTACACTGGATGCTCCTGCTGGTAATCTTAAAACTTGTCCGGGGTTTTTCAATACAGATTCCTGTGGAATTTATTAAATTCCAAAAAATCTGTTTCGAACGCAATGGAAGCTGAATAATTTTGATTTGCAATTGCGAGTTAGTTTCTATAATATCCACTTTGCAGTTTCTATTCTAAAATGATTGCTTTTTTTTTTCGGAGTTTCCAAATATTGAAATTCCTGTGGGACCTGCGTTGTTTTGAAACTAGTTCCGAAATCACCCAGGTTATGGTGCCAAGTTACGTTTTGCCACTATAATTATTCTTTGGAGATGCAAAACATAGTGTACAGTGTTTAAGGGGATTTACCTTGAAGAACCTCAGTGTGCTCTACGAATGTATTACGATTTTTATTGCATACAGTGTACAGTACACTGTAGCAAAGAAATAGACTAACAGTTGCGTTGGGGGATGTATGATTTGGATGTGTTACTTACCCCAACGTACACCATGTTATATTGAATACTATTTGGAACAGTATACGGACATTGCCCCTCTGATTGGAAAGTACTATGGATATTCTGTAGATTTACTTTCAGTTAAACCATTGTCCTGTATATCCAGGAGGCAGACTGACCCGAGGAATGAGCCCATGGTACTTGAAATGCATATAGCTTGGGGTCGGGGAGGGGGGGGGCGGTCTTACTCTAGTTGTAAGAGAACATATCATCAGTTCTAAATACAATATGTGGTTCGCATACTGGCACACCTTTAAAACGACCATAATATGTGTAGTGCCTTGAAATTGGTTGGAGACTCATCCTAAAGGTTCAAGGTAACTATAAAAAAATGCTTTTTTAATTGTGTCAGATGGTAGGTATTAACACATTAATATAATATTATATAATATATATATAGATATATACATAATAGTAATCTATATATAGATATATATATATATATGATAATAATATAGGTCCAAGGACCAAACACAAGAAAGTGGGGGTCTGAGGCACACAGCTCCGATGTCTTCACACGAAGGTTTTAGGAGTGGGGAGCTGAGCGCTTTTTCGTGTGAGAAAGGAGATGCTCTGTCAACTTTTAGTTTTTTGACCTGTTGTATGGACAGATTTGAGGCATCTGTGTGGCACTGAAGCACCCCTATATAAGCAAAAGCAGAAGAATGAGTGCAGACAGTCATACAATACACGATTTCACATATATAGTCTATAGTTATATATATGCTATCTATATATTCTTGTAGGGAAGATATATAATGTATAAATATATTATATTATGTATATATTTATATATATAGAATCTATATTATATATATAAGATATCCTTCTATCGAGGGGAAAGCTTCCCATTGGGGCACAATTGAATGATCTTACATATGCCTGTTTGGATGTGCATTTTTGTGTTCTCAACCCCAATAAGCTGCTGCAAAGTACAGAATTAGTTTATAGAAAGTGAAAAGCGCATGGTCTAGAGTAGACTTTCATTGGCTCCCCAGAATCACCCTTAATATCGCGATGCGGTGTGTATCAGTTCTTACCGTATTTCTACTATCTGCTCTGAGCCTTATTTTGACTCTGGCCACACTGTTTATTAGGGTATCATGTTTATACCGGGGTAGATGGTGTATACTGAACCATGGCAGCGGGTACGCTTGTTTTTCTCAACTACTGAATGTAATAGTGATTTTTGTCTATTGACGGGAACCTTAGATTCTTTTGATTACCATAACAGGGATTTAATGCTTTATATAGCCTACACAGAGGCATGGTACCGGTCTCGTGAATTGCGACTAGTAATGTGCCTTAGCACCCCCATCCTGGTTAACTACCGGGGGGGATACCGGTATATCATAAATATTTAGATGTGTTTTGAACATATTTACAATCACCAGCGGAGCTGGTTACTAAGGGGAGTGTTTTTAATAGTTAGAGGATTCATTTTGTGCATATATATATATATCTCTTTGATATTATCTGCAACGCCCAGTTTTTGAGTAATAATAAGGAGTGTTATATATATATATATTTACACTGAAGAGTGTGCCCATTTTTTATAACCAAGCTTTGCTCTTCTTTGCAAACGGTTTTTTTGGGTGAGGCTGGAGCACCTTCTCACATGAAGACGTTACTCTCTTAGAGGCTATATTAACCAGATGCCCTTAAGCTACATCTCTCATAGGTTGAATGCCCCATAGAGCGCGTTGCAACTTTATAGCGCAACAGAGCCTATTGCTGGAACTCATGATAGGCTGGCTGCGTCTTATTACATTCCTGCAGAAAGACTTTTATAACTTCTACTGTGGGCGCCCGAAACTTAGAGGGCCAATCTACTGGGGCGGTGGAACCGACCTTTAGAAAGAAACGCATGCACGTGGGAAACATGTTGTGGATCTTGTAGCACATAAGAGCACTTGTGGAATTGCAACTGGAAGCTTTGGCCTTGTCTCTCTGTCATTTGCTTTTGTTCCTGTTGAGAGTCAGAAAACGTATATAAGCCCCATACAATACACATATAGCGAAGAAGGTTGCCCCCAAACTACGCCCTGTTAGATCCCTAATTCAATCTTAATCCATGAAATTCTAGGGGGGAATTTATATTTAGTGTGGCAGGGGTAAGGTAATTTTCATTTTTCTGCCTTGTAAACATCTCCCACCTCTGCACTGGGTTTACTTACCCTCGCTATAACAGTGTTGCTACCGGCTGCCAACCGCTTTGACACTGACAGAAGAATGTTAACCTTGTCTACCAAACTCTTGATTATTACAGGGATTAGGGCTAGCACAATCATCATGCCTCTGGAAGAACAAAACAACAATTAATATTTTTGTGCCCAGTATTATAATTACACTATAGCTAATTAGCAATAAGAACACTATATCCTGTTTTGTCTTCAGCTAATCAACTGGCTGGATTTTAGTCTTAAAGACATTTCGACTATCATCCAATGGCTTTCTCACTGCAATGACTGTACAGATCGTGGAAATTATAACTTATAACAATTTAACCCTGTATTTCAAGCAATTTTCCCATGCTGGTTCCTTGGCCCTGTATCGTATGTTCCCACCTAACGTGAGAGGGGAGCGTAAGCTCTAGAGCAGAGACCTCTTTCCTCGTTATGCTGGTTGAAGCGAGCCCGGTATACATCTTAATGCACCTTTGTAGTTTTTATATATTTATTTATAAGTGGTATGGCTTTTTGTATTTAATAGTTATCGCACTGCGGCCACCAGGGGTGGGGGTTATACTAATAACTATGGTAGTACATACATAGTGGTACGTAGGAGCCATAAAGCTAGGGCATCACTGTGCACGTTGCATGTTGTAGACTGTTTTGAAAAGCCTGTCTCCATTTTGCTCTATTTAAGCATGTAAGTTTTTATCTTTCTCTGGGTATAGTATTTTGGAAAACCCACATAAGAAAAACAAATTTCAATTCACTGCATCTCATTTTTCAATCCTGTAACAAGTCCTAAACTAAAGCATCCGACCACACGATGTCAATAAATTATCAGATAGGATTCCTGATATCCCTTTGTATGTGAATGTCCCAACAACAAAGACTAGACCATTAACATAATCGTTTCGTTTATCGGCCATTTTTCAGACTAATATTAATTGGTCCTAGACCGAGTCAATTGCTAATATATCAAAATGTGTGTGGCCAGCATTACTTAAGATGGATCCTACTATACTGGCTCTCTGGTAACACCATCTTGACAGTCTTCATTCAGCACCAGCCAATAGACAGACATCAGCAACATTTTACACGACGAACCACTGATTATCCTGGATTTAAGTTATATATTATCACAAATAATTGTTTGTGAGGAGAATTGTGATGTAATTTTTCTCTTAACACTAAACGTTCACTCCATTTGACACATGGCCTTTCCCCTAGATCCAGGGACTGCCAAACAGGTGAGAGAATTTGCTATTATTTTACAGGTGCCCATTCTGCAGGAGTAGCCAGGCACAGGACTGATATTAAGGGAGAAACTGATTTTTCATACTTTGGTATACTATTTGTTAAAAAGCAATCCCAAAGCCTCACCTCAGTACTCGTACCATATCCTTACATCTGTACAATCTTAAATTTGAACAATAGAAGTAAATCCTTTAATTTCAATTTTTTTAAAATACAATGTCTAGTCTTCAATATATTTAAAGGGAAAATTTTTTCAGATTCTACCGTTAAGGTGGCCATATATTAGGGCGATATTCTTCCCCTACCGAGGTCGGGGGTGCACACCCGAGTTCATCGAACCTGCCAGAACCCGTTCTCCCGATCTAATAATCCGACCGACATGCTGCGATAGCAAATCCCATATCATTTTGCGTCGCATGTCGGACGAATTAAATCAGAGAGGAGTGCTTCCGTCGCTTAGCAACTCGGTCGGGTAATATATCCGCCTGCTGTATGGCCACCTTTACCAGTTTGGCACTACACGTGCTTAATATATAAACCAAACCTAATTGTTTTAGGAGGTGTTTAGCGGGGGGGGCTGGATGCGGTGGGTGTCTTTGCGAACCCAAACACGTTCACACTAAAGAACTAAAAAAAAATGATTGTAAATTACAAAAGGGGGGGGGGGTGCGGATGTAAACACTAGAAGTGTGTATGGAACCCGAGGTTCGCACCCGAACGTAAATTGTATAATAAAGCTAGAAGGAACATCACGGGGCTCTGGGTTCGCTTCACACACAAAACAATAGCTAGTGTGAGGTTTTTGCAACACTACAATTATTATTTTCGTAATGTTCCTAAAATCGAATAATCTAATGGAATTCATACAAATTGTGGTGACACTCAATGTAGGCATTTGCTTTTGATAACTCTCAAACATACCTTCGATTTGGGTAACACACTCAAATGTAGCCTTTTGATGTTCATACCTCAACTTGTGGCCCTTCAATGCGCAGTAAAACCTTCAAAGTATCATTCGGTAAACCTCGAAGTCATAAATGACGAAAATTGCGTACTCTCGATATATTGTCTGTAATACACCTCAAATGTATCTTCGGTAACCCCTGCAATTCCACCCAATAGTACAAAAACCAATGTGGAAACCCCACAATTCCAGATTAAAGTGGGAAATTGAGTGTTTACAAATAAGTTTTTGGGGTTGAGTGCAGGGTTGGACAAACGGACACACCGTATACCCAGGTTCCAGAAGGGAGCAAGGCGATTTACGTACGGGTACCATTTCTAGAATATATGTTCTGTATTTAATCCCAACTTTCTAACTATTTCTCCCCTGTTATCCTTTATGCTAGTTTTGAACACAACAGATACTCTACGGAGGTCGAAAGGTTGAAATGAACCAACTTTAGGTGAGTTCGAGCCACATCTCTCAGGTAGAGGGAAAACATAATTTAAAGATCGACGGTATGCCCTCAAAGCCTTTAGTAAGGTATGCACCGCCCCATAATTTTGTTCTGATTTCGAGGCCTCTCTCTGCGTCAATTACATGCTGGAGGTGGTGTAACGATTCTGCCTCTAACTGCATTCCAAGCTAGCAGAGAGAAACACTCTAACCCTCCTTTCATCGCTTGATTATGTAGACTGTATCCTGCCACAGGATTTTCAAGTTTTGTTTACCACAGAGGAGGTGAAGAGCTGTAACAACATTCCCACCACCAATGACAGTGTTATAGTTATTCTGGCCTTGGGCGTCTAGTAGGTTGGCACGCATTTAGCCCTCATCTTTGTTGTGTATATCTAAAAAAATGGTAACAGCGTAACCATGAGTAAGTGATGGTCAGCTGTCGGAAGTGAGGAATGTAAGTGGGGGTGCAGCTGTTTTTTTTAAAATCAATTTGTTGTCTCTTGTAACGCCGGACATAACCAGCGCCCCCTGTAGATAGGCTCATGGTCCTGCAACCTTGGATAATTATTTTTGGTAAATTAAATCAATACACTATACCTGTTTTGGGGAGAATATGTCTCCATGGTGGTGACTGTAAGCCATGTGAAGCATCGTATGCAGAGGGTAGTGGATGCACTGGGGGGGGGTGGGTTGTCCACATAGAATTACGTTATCTGTGTCCTCAATTGGTCATTGCAAATGAAGAAATTCCCACAGTATTCTTCAACAGATGTGGTGTCCAACTTTATTTGTCTAGTGGGCTGTCCTCTTTGCTATTGCCGTTGAAGGGGGAAAAACACTTATTTGTTCTGCAATAGAAACGGCAGCAATTAGGGTATTCTGGAAATGTATAAAGACGCTGGATGTAGTTAGTTGTATAACCAAGGCTTGTTCAACTCAAGAGATTGGGTTCTGTTTCACCGATTTGGTTAGATGTGCGTGTAACATGTGGATTAGTAAAAGATAATTGTAGGTTGTGAATTGTTGGTTGATAAAGGAGAGTAACGTTATCGAGTGAAATTCCTTGTAACTATTGAAAAGAGTTGGGTGCCTATATTTTCTGCTGTATAATAAGTACATTTTGTTGACAGGCAATGTTTTTGACAAGCTATAACGACAGGATGGTGAATTGAGATCTGATGAAACGTTGCTTCAGAATGTTGGGTATGATGAGATGGAACGATATGTTCTGGAACCTCAGGTGAAAAACTTCCATAGGATATAATTCAACAATGCCATATCCAAATTTGGTTTGTCTATTTGCTGTACCTGTGGTGTCTGGGAAAAAGTTGGAGAATAGAAGACAATTTTTGTGGGGGGTGACTATAAGAATATCAGCGTAGATGGATTCTGTAATGAGGTGAGGAAACGATATTATTACTTGAAGACGCACCTGGCATAATTTCCGGCAAAAGAAGTGGTATCTGTTTCTGCATTTGTTGACTTCAAACCATGATTAGTTTTGTGTCCTAAATGAATCTGTTGAGAAGGCTTAATATTTTTAGCTTATCTGAGATCTGTGGGTTTCAGTGCAAACAAACTTGGAAGAGATGATTCAATAGATGGTCGTTTCTAACTGCTTTGATGTTTAGCTTGGTAAACTCATTGTACTGAAGATGGAAGAGACAGAAATTCTTTGTTCATGTTGGAAAGGTATCCATAACAGCTTGTTCAGTAACGTCATATGAGGAGCTGGTTATCATTTCACCTGTGGTACAAGGTTTTGCTCAGTAAAAAGGGTATTGTAGTCGATTTTTCAATTGATGGTCCTTCTGAATTTGCATTATTCCACTGGTGCAGATTTGTCTTTGGAGGTGGTATGAAGCTTTCTGTGAACTTAGACTCATCTAGAAACAAAGAAATACCCAGAAATATTCTATGGATGCAGAGTACTAAGTTGTATTTTCACAGAGGAAAAGAAAGAAGTTTTTTACTCTGTGTCATGGAGATGAATGGAGCCAGATTTTTTGTTCAGTTGAAAAATCATAATAATCAATAAAACTATGGGGGGGGGGGGGGGGTCTTACAGTGTGGTAGAACATGTTAGTGATTCCTTCTTAGTTTATTATTATTTTTCACTTACATGGAATGTGGCAGGCAATCAAAAGAGATGCTTTTTGTCATACATATACCATATTTGTTAAGGATTCAGATGACAGATGACATAATGAACCTTTCTGTGCTTTCAATATTGGTCTTGCAGAATGAGAGAATTCCCAGAGAAGTTAATTCACAGACTACTCCAATTCCAAACTTTTGTGGCTTTTGCTGTCCCCTTGCCATGGTCTTGGAGGAGGAAGACCAATGGGTTGTGCATCTATAGAACTAGCACTTAAGAGTGATTCTGTATATGTGAGGAAGCTGATATATATTTACTTTACAGGAGCAATAGGGCCTATTCACTGACAAGAGAAGTGTGCTGGTGTGCTTGGTGTTACAAATCATCATAAAAAGGGGATAAAACTTTGGTATTAAAAGTGGTTGTGTGGTGTACTAATGATCTCATTGGGGAAGAGATGAATTTTCAGTTATCTCAGCATCAGTTGTTTCAGATGCAGACAACTTGGAAGATATGGGGAGTCATAGTATGGGGTGGCGTTGTGACTAAACTGTCATTATAGTGTGTAAATTGGTAAATCAGTTAACTGGAAATGAAAGAGACAGAATTGCTTTGTGCTTTGGAATCATCCTAGCTTGTCATAACAGCTAGTGGAAGTGTGTTTTCATGCACTCGTGGGGTGGGGGGCGAAGGTTGAAGGCGGCTGTAAAAGTGGGAGGGTGGGTTCGAAATATCTTCATTGTGACTTTCGGAATTGCCAGTAGTCCACTGGTGCAGTATTTGTAATGTGGGGAGGTGGTAATGAATTTTCTGTTAACTTAGATTCATCACCTGAAGATGTAGTATACCCAGGAATTTCTATGGATGAGAGTCTACCTTGTATGTTTCAACTTGTTTTACTCTGTGTCGTGGAAGACGAAGTGGAGATGGGTTTCTTTGTTCAGTTGAGAAATCTGTCTGTGCTATTTCTTAACCAGTTGGTAAAGAAGCGTTATTATTCCTTCTGTAGTTATTGGAGTTTTCACTTACTCATAGGGGAAGGTTGTCAGTATCAAAAGATGATTGGCTGTTGAAGAAAACTGGGGAGACAATATTGTGGTCCTGTCTCAGAGAAATGGGATCAGATTGGGGTACACAAGGTCCATTTTCTGGTGAACTATCTATGGTCACATAATAGCGATGAGAATTCCCAGATGAATGGTATTGCTGTGCACAATGCCAATAAAAAAAAAATCCAACGTGTTTGTCTATGGGCTTACCTGTTTCATGTATTGGAGTGGAACAAGACAAATGTGTGTGTTCTCTGAATCTTCGCGGAAGAATTCTAAAATAAACATGGTAAATGAATGGATGAAACTGATATTATTTTACTTGAAGTACAGCACGGGGCGGGTATCACTGAAAAAGGGTGGTACTGTTTCTGCAATTAGGTTGAGGCTTTCCAAAAAATTCCTGGATTAGTTTGTTGGTGCTTGATCTGTTGAGAAGATTGATAGTTGGTCGTTATCTGTCATCTGTGTTTCAATCAGACAAACTTGGAAAGAGGCTTATTCAGTAGATGGGTAGGTGTCCTAAAACTATATAAGAATGTTTTAACGGTTGGTGAACTCATTTAACATAATCCCTAATGGAAAAAGCCAGGATGCTTTTTCTGTAGGAAGGTTCCATAGCTTGTTCAGTACACTAGTGAGGAAGCGGTTATCCCGCGTCTATATACAAGGTTTTGCTCAGAAAGAAGAATGAAGTAGTGGCGATTCTTCCAAATTGATGGGACTTTTCGGGCATTTGCATTAGTCACTGTGCAGAATTGTCTGGGGACGGTGGTTTAAGTTTTTTGTTAACGAGCTCAGTCCAAAGACAAAGATGGACCCAAGGAGATAGGCTTGGGCATACTAGATCAGATTCTAAGCTTGTATGTGACAACGGGTTTTTTACTTACTGTGTCGTGGGAATGAAGGGGGGGGGGGTGGAGTTTTATTTGTTCAAAAAGTATGAGAATCTGGGTAATAGGTATTTCTTTCCTGGTAAAGGGGACTAGTGTTATTCGCGGGGTTCTTATTAAATATAAAAAAATTTGTTCACTTGAACGTCTGGAATGTGTGGGGTCGAATATCAAAATGATGCTTGTGTGTGTAGACGGTGCGGCATCTATCTGGTATCTGATGCAAAATGTCAGATGACAAATCCATTAACATTATTACATATGTAGTTAACAACACGTGTGGTCCTAGGCAGAATGAAAAGCAATTCCAGAAGGTATTCCACGATGCCATGTCCAACTTTTTGTCCTATTTGCTGTACCCTCTGTCATGGTAAGTCTGGAGAAGAAGACAAATAATTTTGGTTCTCCAGATATCACTAAAGATGATCTGATAAATGATGGTGAGGAAGCTGATATTATTTTACTTGAATAGAGACTGGCATATTCCCTGACAAGAGAATGGTACTGTTCTCTTGCTGCATTGGTTTGACTTTCTGAGTAATTTATTAGTTGTTAGTACTGGGAATGTCTTTGAAAGGATTAATATGTTTAATATTATCTCGCAATCTTGTTTTCAAAGAATAAGGGGAAAAAATTGCGAAGGCTGATTCAATAGATGTCATTTTCTAAACTGTCTTGAATGTGTTTACTTGTTGAACTCGTTAGTACTGTGAAGATGGAATTAAGCAGAATGGATTTTGCTGGGTATGGGGAAGGTATCCATACTCGTTCAGCAAATATTGAGAAGCTGTATCATTTCAACTGTGGTAACAAGTTTGGGCTCGTGGTAAAGTGCATATCATACTGATTCCTTACTTGATGACCTTCAAATTTGCATAAGAGTCCTGTTGCGAATTGTCGGTGGGGGGAGGTGGGGGGTTAATTGAATTTTGTTGGTGGGGGGTTAACTTAAAAAAGAACCTCAGTCCAGGGAAACAAAGAAATGTGCCCGGAAGACAAGTATTCAACATTCAAATTAACACACGGTTTGTACATACATATGTGCACCTGTTCCAAACTGTGTCGTGGGATTGAGAAGATGACAAAGGTTTTTCCTATCGACATATCAACGAGATGATTCTGTAAATATGTTGAACGAACGCTGGAGACGGTTATTTTTACTTGAAGAACACTGGCCATAGTCACTGACAAAGAGTGTATCTGTTGTCTGGCCTGGGTGTGTGACCGCTCAGGAATTGTTATTTGTGGGTACTCACATAATCGTTGAGGGGGAGGGATTGAGATTTTTAGTTATCTCAAAACATAAGTTTGTTTTCAGTGCAGACAACTTGGAAGGATGAATGCATAGATTTCGTTTCAACTGCTTGGATGTTTACTGGTAACTCATTGTCTGAACAGATGGAAAGATACGGAAATGGCTTTGAGTTCTGTTGAAAGGTATCTAAAATAGCTTGTTCAGTACAGCTCTTGAGGTGAGCGTTATGGGTCTTTCAACTGTGGTACAGGTTTTGCTCAAGTAAAAAGTGAAATGAGTAGTCGTCGTCTTCAATGAGGGCCTTCGGAATTTTGCATTTTCACTGTGCGATCTTGTATTGGTTGTGGTTATGAAGCTTTCTTTTAACTTACGTAATCATATACCCACAGAAGATGTAGTAAACCCGAGAAGATAATTCTATGGATGCACAGAACTTGCCTAGGATCTATAGATAGGTGTCACTTGTTTATCTCTGTGTCATGGATTGAATGGGACAGAGTTTTTTTGCAATAGGGGAAAATGAAAACCCAGTCACATAGGTATTTCGTCGGGATGTGGTAAGCGCTATTATTATGCCTTCTTAGTTATTAATGTGTTACCACTTACAGAGCAAATGGTATCATCTCAAAGGATGATTGGTTTTTGAGATTGCATATCTGTTACTGATGTAGAATGATCAAGGATGAATAATTGCCATTTCTGTGAACTTCAGTAACAATGGATCCTTGCAGAATGAAAAATTCCCAGAGCATTTTCACATGCCAATTCAAACTTGTTTTCTATTTGTTGCGGTGCCCTGATATCCTGGTGTTGGAGAAGACGACAAATATGTTTGATTCATATGGAAATATCAACGTAAGATGTATTCTGTAATGATGTTGGGAAGCCTGATATTATTTTTTACAATACTGCAAGACAGCACTGGCATCCTTCCCTCAAGAGAGTGGATCGGTGTGGTCGCATTGGTGGCTCGCGAAAGTACTTGTATTAGTTGTTGGTACGAAAATGATCTGTGAGAGAACTATAGGTTGATATTTTTAGATTGAGCCAGCATCAGATTGTTGAAAGATGCAGACAAACTGTGACCACACGGAAGTCAAGGAATTGTCGTGTTCTAACATCTTGAGTGTTTAGCTTGTGGTAACATCATGTACTGGAAGAGGTAGAAAAAGACAGAAATGCGTTGATGCGGGGTTGGGGAAAAAGGTATCCAATAAGCGCGTTGTTTCCGTAACAGCTAGCTGGTAGAAGTGTTATCCATTTACAAGCTGGTGGATCACAAGGTTGGCTCATAAGAGAAGGGTTTGTGCAGTCATTCTTAAAGTTGATGGTCTTTCTTGGGGATAATTTTGTCTCTTCTTCGACACATGGCAGATTTGTCTTGGGGATGTGGTATCTGTTCTGTTACTTAGATCAGTCACAGTACAGTGGAGTACTACCCGATAATATTCTATGGGATGCGAGTCGGAAGCTTTGTGTTTCACAAAACAAAAAAGGGGGTTGTTGCACCTCTGATTCATGAGATGAAAAAAGTGGAGACAGAGTTTATTGGTTCTTGAACCATATAGGTATTTTCTTACCAGTAGGTAGAGCTGTTATTATTCCTTCTTAGTTATTAGGATTGGTTCACTTCAAGAGATGGTTCAGCTCAAAGTGTTGTGGCTTTTTGAGATTAGAAATCTGTTTCTGATTCAGAATGATCCAGATAAATTAAATCTGACATTTTTCCCTGTGATTTCATAAATGGTCCTTGCAGTTAACTAAATTTCCCCAGCGAAGTTAATCACGATGCCAATCCAAAACTTGTTTGGTCTATTTGCTTGTCCCTGTGGTCATGGTAGTTGGAGAAGGAAGCAACTATGTTTGGTTCTATAGAAATTATCAACGTAGATGATTCTGTAACTGAGGTGAGGACTGATATTATTTTACTTGAGAAGCCTGGCATATTCACTTACAAAGAAAGTGGTATACTGTTTCTGCCAATTGGT
>CM033473.1:189721661-189827616 GCA_019447015.1 Hymenochirus boettgeri | reverse complement strand
AATTGGTTGACTCTCTAAAGTAATTGTATTAGTTGTTGGTACTAAATGATCTGTTGAGGAGGGATTGATATTTTCAGTTATCTCAGCATCAGTTGTTTCAGATGCAGATAAACTTGGAAGAGATGATTCAATAGATGTCGTTTCTAAACTGCTTGAATGTTTACTTGGTAAACTCATTGTACTGGAAGATGGAAAAGAGACAGAAATGCTTTGTTCTGTTGGAAAGGTATCCATAGCTTGTTCAGTAACAGCTGGTGAGGAAGTTGTTATCATTTCAACTGTGGTAACAAGGTTTTGCTCAGTAAAAAGGGTACTAGTAGTCGATTCTTCAATTGATGGTCCTTCGGAATTTGCATTATTCACTGGTGCAGATTTGTCTTGGGAGGTGGTAATGAAGCTTTCTGTTAACTTAGAATCAGTCACAGAAGATGTAGTAATACCCAGAGAAGATAATTCTATGGATGCAGATTCTAAGCTTGTATGTTCACTTGTTTTACTCTGTGTCATGGAAGATGAAGTGGAGACAGAGTTTATTTGTTCAGTTGAAAAATCTGTAATAGGTATTTCTGTACCAGTTGGTAAAGAAGCTGTTATTATTCCTTCTGTAGTTATTAGGATTTGTTCACTTACATGGGAAATGGTGTCAGTATCAAAAGATGATTGGCTTTTTGAGCTTAGCATATTTGTTACTGATTCAGAATGATCAGATGAAAATAAAGTACCATTTTCTGTGACTTCAGTATTGGTCCTTGCAGATGAAGAAATTCCCAGAGAAGTTAATTCAACAGATGCCAATTCCAAACTTGTTTGTCTATTTGCTGTACCCTGTTCCATGGTAGTTGGGAGAAGAAGGACAAATATGTTGTTCTATGACATATCAACGTAAGATGATTCTGTAAACATGATGGTGAGGAAGCTGATATTATTTTACTTGAAGAAGCACTGGCATATTCACTGACAGAGATATGGTATCTGTTTCTCTGCAATTGGTTGACTCCTCAAATAATTGTATTAGTTGTTGGTACTAAAATCTGTTGAGGAGGGATTGATATTTTTAATTATCTCAGCATCAGTTGTTTCAGATGCAGACAAACTTGAAGAGATGATTCATAGATGTCATTTCTAACTACTGCTGATGTTTACTTGGTGAACTCATTATACTGGAAGATGGAAAAGAGACAGAAATGCTTTGTTTCTGTTGGAAAGGTATCCATCCTTGTTCAGTAACAGCTAGTGAGGAAGGTGTTATCATTCAACTGTGGTAAAAGGTTTTGCTCAGTAAAAAGGGTAGTAGTCGATTCTTTCATTGATGGTTTTCGGAATTTGCATTATCCACTGGGCAGATTGTCTTGGGAGGTGGTAATGAAGCTTTCTGTTAACTTAGAATCAGTCCAAGAAGATGTAGTAATACCCAGAGAAGATAATTCTATGGATGCAGATTCTAAGCTTGTATGTTCACTTGTTTTGACTCTGTGTCAGGAAGATGATGGAGACAGAGTTTATTTGTTCAGTTGAAAACGTCAATAGGTATTTCTGTACCAGTAGGTAAGAAGCTTGTTATTATTCCTTCTGTAGTTATTAGGATTTGTTCACTTACAAGAGAAATGGTTCAGCTCAAAAGATGATTGGCTTTTTGAGATTAGCATATCTGTTCTGATTCAGAATGATCATGAAAATAAATCATTTTCTGTGACTTCAGATGGCCTGCAGATGAAGAAATTCCAGAGAAAGTTAATTCAACAGATGCCAATTCCAACTTGTTTGTCTATTTGCTGTACCCTGTGTCATGGTAGTTGAGAAAGACAAATATTTTTGTTCTATAGAAATATCAACGTAAGATGATTCTGTAAATGATGGTGAGGAGCTGATATTATTTTACTTGAAGAAGCACTGGCATATTCACTGACAAGAGAAGTGGTATCTGTTTCTGCAATTGGTTGACTCTCTAAAGTATTTGTATTAGTTGTTGGTACTACATATCTGTTGAGGGGGATTGATATTTTTAATTATCCAGCATCAGTTGTTTCAGATGCAGACAAACTTGGAAGAGATGATTCAATAGATGTCGTTTCTAAACTGCTTGAATGTTTACTTGGTAAACTCATTGTACTGGAAGATGGAAAGAGACAGAATGCTTTGTTCTGTGGAAAGGTATCCATAGCTTGTTCAGTAACAGCTAGTGAGGAAGTGTATCATTTCAACTGTGGAACAGGTTTTGCTCAGTAAAAGTGGTTAGTATGTCGATTCTTCAATTGATGGTCTTTCGGAATTTGCATTATTCAACTGGTGCAGATATTGTCTGGGAGGTGGTATGAAGCTTTCTGTTAACTTAGAATCAGTCACAGAAGATGTAGTATACCCAGAGAAGATAATTCTATGGATGCAGATCCTAAGCTTTGTATGTTCACTTGTTTACTCTGTGTCATGGAAGATGAGAGGAGAAGAGTTTATTTTTCAGTTGAAAACCAGTATAGTATTTTCGTACCAGTGGTAAGAAGCTGTTATTATTCCTTCTGTAGTTATTAGGATTTGTTCACTTACAGAGAAATGGTATCAGATCAAAAATGATTGGCTTTTTGAATTAGCTATCTGTTACTGATTCAGAATGATCAGATGAAAATAAATTGACATTTTCTGTGATTTCATAATGGTCCTTGCAGATGAAGAATTCCCAGAGAAGTTAATTCAAAAACAGAGCCATTCCAAACTTGTTTGTCTATTTGCTGTACCCTGTGTCATGGTATTGGAGAAAGAGACAATATGTTTTTTCTATAGAAATATCAACGTAAGATGATTCTGTAAATGATGGTGAGGAAGCTGATATTATTTACTTGAAGAAGCACTGGCATATTCACTACAAGAGAAGTGGTATCTGTTTCTGCAATTGGTTGACTCTCTAAGTAATTGTATGTTGTTTTGGTACTAAATAATCTGTTGAGGAGGGTTGATATTTTTAATTACTCAGCATCAGTTGTTTTCAGATGCAAGACAACTTGGAAGAGATGATTCTATAGATGTCATTTCTACCTAACTGCTTGGATGTTTACTTGTGAACTCATTAACTTGGGAAGATGGAAAAGATCAGAAATGCTTGTGTTCTGTGGAAAGGTATCCCATAGCTTGTTCAGTACAGCTATGAGGAATGTTATCATTTTTCAACTCTGTGGTAATAAGGTTTTGCTCAGTAAAAGGGTATAGTATCGAATTCTTTAATTATGGTCTGTCGGATTTGCATTAGTCACTGGTGCGATTGTCTTGGGAGGGTGGTAATGAGCTTTCTGTGACTTCGAATCAGTCAAGAAGATGTATTAATAACCGAAAGATCATTCTATGGGATGCAGATTCTAAGCTTATGTTCACCGCTATGTTTTGACTCTGTGTGTCATGGAAGATGAAGTGGAGACAAGTTTATTTGTTTCGTTGAAACCCGTATATGTCTTTCGTACAAGTAGTAAATACAGAGCTGTGATTATTCCTTCTGTAGTTATTAGGCTTTGGTTCACTTAACAAAGTGAAATGGTGCATGCGATCAAAAGACATGATTGGCTTTTTTGAGATTAGCAATATCTTGTTACTGTTCATGATCAATTAAAATAAATGACATTTTTCTTACGTCAGTAATGGTCCGTGAAGATGAAGAATTCCCAAGAATTATTCAAAATCAATCCAAACTTGTTTTGTCGTATTTGCCTGTACCCTGTGGTCCTGAATTTGGAGAAGAAGAAAAATTGTGTTCTGAATATCCCGTAGACGGTTCGTGGGAAATGATGGTGGGAGCTGTATTTTTTACTTGGTAAGACGTCACTGCCAGTGGGATAAGACACGGGGTGTGACGAGAGTGGAGCTGGTTTCGCAATTGGTTTGACTCTCTAAGTAATTGTTAGTTGTTGTTCACAGATAATCTGTTGAGAGGGATTGATTTTTGAATTCTCCACTAATCAGTTATACTATTGCAAAATGCCTACCAAAACTTGAGGGGGAGAATGATTCAATGATTCGTTTCGAACTGGCTTTGACAAAGAAAAAACAAATGTTTACTTGGGTAACTCATTGTACTGGAAGATGGAAAGAGACAGAAATGCTTTGTTTTCTGTGGAAAGGTATCCATAGCTTGTCCAGTAACTCTCGTGATGGAAGCTGTTAATCATTTCAACTGTGGTACAGGGTTTTGGCTCAGTAAGAAAGGGAGTAGTAGTCCGATTCTTCTTATGGTCCGTCGGAATTTGCATTGTCACTGGTGCATTTGTCTAGGGAGGTGGATTACGCTTTCGTTACTTATCATAAGTCACAAATGTAGTATTCCCAAGAGATAATTTCGTTTGGTGCACTTCGAATCGGGTAATGTTTCACTTGTTTACACTCTGTGTCTAGGAAGAGATGTGGAGATGGAGTTTACGTGTCAGATTGAAAAATCGTAATAGGTCTTTCTGTACATGCGTAACGAGACTTTTATTATTCCTTCTGTAGTTTAATAGTTTTTGTGTCACTTATATGGGAAAGGCTAATCAGTATCAAAAGATGTTTGGTGTGTTTTTGGAGATTACATATCTGTTACTGATTCATATGATCAGATTAAAATTAATTCACATTTTCTGTGACTCATTATTGTCGTGCAATGAGAAATTCCGAGAAGTTAATTCAACAGATTCCATTCAAACATTGTTTTGTCGGATTTGCTGTCTCCTGTGGTCTGGTGTAATGGGAAGCAAGACAGAACTAATATATGGTATAATAAGAATCACACACGTAAGCAAATTAGATTGCGGGTAAATGACATAGGTGAGTACGCAGAATACTATAGGGTATTGAAAGCACTGAATAGTCACTGACAAGAGAAGTGGTAGCTTTCTGCAATTGTTGAATCTCTAAGTAATTGTATATGGTTGGTACTCTATGCCTAACTGTGGAGGGATTGATTATCAGTGTGTGTTGCCAACTACCCTCAGTTGTTTCCGATGCAACACTTGAAGGGATGATCTATAGATCGTCATTTCTAACTGCGTTGAAGTTTTACTTGGTGACTCATTGTACTGGAAGATGGGAAGGCCAGATATGCTTTGTTTCTGAAAGGGAAGGTTATCCATAGCTTTTCAGTAACCTAGTGAGGGAGCTGTGGCATTTCCTGGTGGTAACGGTTTTGCTCTGTAAAAAAGATAAGTAGTAGTCATTCTTCATGGAATGGACTTCGGAATTTGGCATTACGGTGCACTGGTGCAGTATTTGTATTGGGGTGGTAATGAGCTTTTCTTAATTAAAGGACGGTGCGAGGCGAGTCACAAAGATGTAGCTACTCACCCCAGAGAAAGATAATGCCTATGGGATGCTATTCTACTTGTATGTTTCACGGGGTTGTTTTCTCCTGTGTTCGTGAGAAGAAGTGGGAGATGAGTTTATCTTCGTTTCAGTTGAACACTCGTATGCTCTGTCTGTACCATTGTAAAGAGCTGTTATATTCCTTCTGTAGTTGATTATGCATTTTTTCACTTACTGGGAATGGTGTCAGTATCAAAAGTATGAGGGCTTTTTGAGCTTAGCATATTGCTATTGTTACGATTCGAGGTCCATGTAAAGTAACCATTTTCGGTGTTGACTTCAGGTGTGTGCCTGGCAAGATGAAGAAAATTCCCCGAGAATTTACTTCAACAGAATGGGCAATTCCACCTTGTTGGTCTATTTGCTGTACCTGTTTCATGTTAGTTGCAGTGGAAGACAAATTTTTTGTTCTATAGATATCAACATCACATAGATCTCTAATGATGGGGTGAGAAGCTGATTTAATGTTTCTGGGGAAGCCTGGCTATTTCACTGAACTAAAAAAGATAGGTATCTGGTCACTGCACTTGCTTGACTTCAAATTCATTGTATAATTGTTGGTCCTAAATGATTCTGTTTGAGGAACGATTGAGATTGTTAGTTTTCTGAGCTCTGGGTTTCCCGATGCCGACAAACTTGGAAAGATGATCACTAATGTCATTTCTAACTGCATTGACTGTTTACTTGGTGGTACTCGATTATACTGGAATGGAAAGAGGCAGAGGTGCTTTGTGTCGTAGGAAAGGGTAATCCATACTTGTTCGTACATTTAGTGAGGAGGCTGTTATCTCTCAACTGTGGTAACAAGGTTTTGCTCAGTACAATGTGAAGTATAGTCGATTTCTTCAATTGATGGACTTTCGGAATTTGGCAATTGTCCCTTGTGCATAATTGTCCTTGGAGTGGCTATGGATCTTTTCTGTTAACTTAGAATCGTCACATGAGGACTTGTAGGATTCCCAAGATATCATTCGATGGATGCAGATTCTAAGCTATGTTTGTTCACTTTGTTTTTCCTCTGTGTCAAGGAATATGAAGTGGAATGGAGTTTACTTGTGTTCAGCTGAAATCTGTACTAGGTATTTTGTACCAGTTGATAACGAAGCTGTCAGTATTCCTTCTGTAGGTAATAGGATTTGTTCAGTTATATGGGAAATGGTATCAGTAATTAAAATGATTGGCTGTTTGATCTTAGCATATTTGTGTTCCAGGATTTTCAATGATCAGATGAAAATAAATAACATTTTTTTGTGACTTCATATTGTCCTATGCAGATGCAAGAATTCCAGAGAGTGGATGCAGATTCTAAGCTTGTATGTTCACTTGTTTTACTCTGTGTCATGGAAGATGAAGTGGAGACAGAGTTTATTTGTTCAGTTGAAAAATCAGTAATAGGTATTTCTGTACCAGTTGGTAAAGAAGCTGCTATTATTCCATCTGTAGTTATTAGGATTTGTTCACTTACAAGAGAAATGGTATCAGCATCAAAAGATGATTGGCTTTTTGAGCTTAGCATATCTGTTACTGATTCAGAATTATCAGATGAAAATAAATTAACATTTTCTGTGACTTCATTATTGGGCCTTGCAGATGAAGAAATTCCCAGAGAAGTTAATTCAACAGATGCCAATTCCAAACTTGTTTGTCTATTTGCTGTAACCTGTGTCATGGTAGTTGGAGACGAAGACAAATAAGTTTGTTCTATAGAAATATCAACGTAAAGAGAAGTGGTATCTGTTTCTGCAATTGGTTGACTCTCTAAAGTAATTGTATTAGTTGTTGGTACTAAATAATCTGTTGAGGAAGGATTGATATTTTTAATTATCTCAGCATCAGTTGTTTCAGATGCAGACAAACTTGGAAGAGATGATTCTATAGATGTCGTTTCTAAACTGCTTGAATGTTTACTTGGTGAACTCATTGTACTGGAAGATGGTTTTGACTCTCGAAAAGCTCATTGTATTAGTTGTTGGTTGACTAAATGATCTTGGTTGAGGAGGGATTGATATTTAGTTATCTTCAGCCATCTGTGGATTCAGATGCCAACAAACTGTGGAAGAGATGATTCAATAGATGTCGTTTCTAAACTGCTTGAAAGTTTAACTTGGTAAACTCATTGTACGGAAATGGAAAAAGAGGACAGAAATGGCTTTGTTTTTCTGGGAAGGTATCCATAGCTTTCAGTAACAGCTAGTGAGGAAGCTGTTTATCATTTCAACTGTGGTAACAAGGTTTTTGCTCGATAAAAAGTGGTAGTATAGTCGATTCTTCAATTGATTGGCTTTCGGAATTTGCATTATCACTGGTGCAGAGTTGTCTTGGGGGTGGTAATGAAGCTTTCTGTTAACTTAGAATCAGTCCATAGAAAGTAGTAATACCCAGAGAGATAAATTCTATGGATGCAGATTCTAAGCTTGTATGTTCACTTGTGTTTTACTCTGTGTCATCGGAGAGATGAATGTGGAGAAGAGTTTACTTGTTCCAGTTGAAAAATCTTAATAGGTATTTCTGTACCAGTTGGTAAAGAAGCTGTTTTATCTTTCTGTAGTTAATAGGATTGTTCCTTACATGGGAATGGTATCAGTATCAAAAGATGATTGGCTTTTTGAGCTTACATATTGTTACTGATTCAGAAATATCAGATGAAAATAAATTAACATTTTCTCGTGACTTCATATTGGTCCTTGCAGATGAAGAAATTCCCAGAGAATAATTTCAACGATGCCAATTCCCAAACTTGTTTGTCTATTTGCTGTACACCTGTTCATGGTAGTTGGAGCGAAGACAAATATGTTTGTTCTATAGAAATATCAAGTAAGATGATTCTGTAAATGATGGTGAGGAAGTGATATTATTTTACTTGAAGAAAGCACTGGCATATTCACTGACAAGAGGAAGTGGTATCTGTTTCTGCAATTGTTGACCTCTCTAAAGAATGTATTAGTTGTGGTCTAATGATTGTTGGGGAGGATTGAATTTCATTATCTCAGCATCAGTGTTTTCAGATTGAGACAAAACTTGGAAGAGATGGATTCAATATGATGTCTTTCTAAACTGCTTGAAATTTTTATTGGTTAAACTCATTGTACTGGAAGATGGAAAAAGACAAGAAAATGCTTGTTCTGTGGAAAGTATCCATAGCTTGTATACACTGTAGGAAGTTATTTGGTGTTTATATTTCAACTCCTGGTGGTAACAAGGTTTTGCTCGTTAAAAAGTGAAAGTAGTAGTCGATTCTTCAATTGATGGACTTTCGGAATTTGCATTAGTCACTGGTGCAGATTGTTTGGGATGGTGGTAATGAAGCTTTCTGTTACTTAGAATCAGTTCACAGAAGATGTAGTAATACCCAGAGAAGATTAATTCTATGGATTGCAGATTCTAAGCTGTATGTTCACTTGTTTTACTCTGTGTTCGTGGAAGCGAAGGTGGAGATGGAGTTTATTTGTTCAGTTGAAAAATCTGTAATAGGTATTTCTGTACCAGTTTGGTAAAGAAGCTGTTATATTACCTTCTGTATTATTAGGATTTTTTCACTTACATGGGAATGAGTGTCAGTATCAAAAGATGATTGGCTTTTGATGATTAGCATATTTGTTACTGATTCAGAATGATCAGATGGAAAATAAAGTTACATTTTCTGTGACTTCAGTATATTGGTCCTTGCAGATGAAGAAATTCCCAGAGAAGTAATTCAACAGATGCCAATTCCAAACTTGTTTGTCTATTTTGCTGTACCCTGTTTCTGGTAGTTGGAGTGAAGACAAAATGGTTTGTTTGTTCTTGAAATATCAACGTAAGATGATTCTGTAATGATGGTGAGAAGCAGTGATATTATTTTACTTAGAAGAACTGGCATATTCACTGACAAAAGAAGTGGTCATTGTTTCTGCAATTGGTTGACTTTCAAAATTCATTGTATAGTTGTTGGTCTAATGATCTGTTGAGGAGGATTGATATATTTTTAGTTTATCTGCAGATCTTGTGTTCAGATGCAGGACAAACTTGGAAGAGATGATTCAATGATGTCATTTCTAAACTGCTTGAAGTTTACTTGGTGAAACTCATGTACTGGAAGATGGAAAAAGAGGCAGAGACGCTTGTTCTGTGGAAGGTTTATCCATAGTTGTTCAGTAACAGCTAGTTGAGGAAGCTGTTATCATCTAAACTGTGGTAACAAGGTTTTTGCTCAGTAAAAAAGTGAGTAGTCGATTCTTCAATTGATGGACTTTCGAATTTGCATTAGTCACTGGTGCAGATGTCTTGGTATGGGATGGTGTATGAAGAGTTTTGTAACTAGAATCAGGTTCAACAGAGATGTAAGTAGATCCCAGAAGAAAATATTCATGGATGCAGATCTAAGGTTTGATGTTCACTTGTTTTACTCTGTGTCAGGAAGATAAGTGGGGGACAGTTTTATTTTTGTCCGTTGAAAATCAGTAATAGTATTTTGTACCAGTTGGTAAAGAAGCTGTATTATTCCTTCTGTAGTTATTAGGATTTGTTCACTACATGGAAATGGTATCAGATAAAAGATGATTGGCTTTTTGAGCTTAGCATATTGTTACTGATTCAGAATGATCAGATGAAAATAAATTACATTTTTCTTGGACTTCAGTATGGTCCTTGCAGATGAAGAAATTCCCAGAGAAGTTAATTCAACAGATGCCAATTCCAAACTTGTTTTGTCTATTTGCTGTACCGTGTTCATGGTAGTTGGAGAAGAAGACAAATATGTTTGTTCTATAGAAATATCAACGTAAGAGATTCTGTAAATGTGGTGAGGAAGCTGATATTATTAATTGAAGAAGCACTGGCATATTCACTGACAAGAAGTGGTATCTGTTTTTCTGCAATTGGTTGACTCTCTGAAGTAAGTTGTATTAGTTGTTGGTACTAAATGATCTGTTAGGAGGATTGAATTTTAGTTTATCAGCATCAGTTGTTTCAGATGCAGACAAACTTGGAAGAGAGATTCAATAGATGTCATTTCTAAACTGCTTGAATGTTTACCTGGTAACTCATTGTACTGGAAGATGGAAAAGAACAGAAATGCTTTGTTCTGTAGGAAAGGTATCCATAGCTTGTTCAGTAACAGCTAGTGAGGAAAGCTGTTATCATTTCAACTGTGGTAACAGGTTTTGCTCAGTAAAAAGGTAGTAGTAGTTGATTCTTCATTGATGCTTTGGAATTGCATTATTTACTGGTGCAGATTGTCTGGGAGGTGGTAATGAAGCTTTCTGTTAACTTAGAATCAGTCACAGAGAGAGTAGAATACCCAGAGAAGATATTCTATGGATGCAGATTCTAAGTTGTATGTTCACTTGTTTTACTCTGTGTCTGGAAGATGAGGAGAGGCAGAGTTTATTTGTTCAGTTGAAAAATCAGTAATAGGTATTTCTGTACCAGTTGGTAAAGAAGTGTTATTATTCCTTCTGTAGTTATTAGGATTGTTCACTACAAGAGGAAATGGTATCAGATCAAAAGATGATTGGCTTTTTTGAGACTTAGCATATTGTTACTGATTCAGAATGATCAGATGAAAATAAATTGACATTTTCTGTGACTTCATATGGTCCTTGCAGATGAAGAAATTCCCAGAGAAGTTAATTCAACAGATGCCAATTCCAAAACTTGTTTGGTCTATTTGCTGTACCCGTGTCATGGTAGTTGGAGAGGAGAGACAATATGTTTGTTCTATAGAAATATCAACGTAAGATGATTCTGTAAATGATGGTGAGGAAGCTGAATTATTTTACTTGAGAAGCACTGGCATATTCACGACAAGAGAAGTGGTATCTGTTTCTGCAATTGGTTACTCTCTAAAGTAATTGTATTAGTTGTTGGTACTAATATCTGTTGAGGAAGGATTATATTTTTAGTTATCTCAGCATCAGTTGTTTCAGATGCAGACAACTTGGAAGAGATGATTCAATAGATGTCGTTCTAAACTGCTTGAATGTTTACTTGGTAAACTCATGTATGTGAAGATGGAAAAGAACAGAAATGCTTTGTCTGTGGAAAGGTATCATAGCTTGTTCGTAACAGCTAGTGAGAAGCTGTGTATCATTTCAACTGTGGTAAAAGGTTTTGCCTCAGATAAAAGTGTAGTAGTAGTCGATTCTTCAATTGATGGTCTTTCGGAATTTGCATTTTCACTGGTGCAGATTTGTCTTGGGAGGTGGTATGAAGTTTTTCTGTTAACTTAGAATCAGTCACAGAAGAAAGAAATACCCAGAGAAGATATTCTATGGATGCAGATTCTAAGCTTGTATGTTCACTTGTTTTACTCTGTGTCATGGAAGATAAAGAGGAGAGAGTTTATTTGTTCAGTTGAAAATCAGTATAGGTATTCTGTACCAGTTGGTAAAGAAGCTGTTTTATTCCTTCTGTAGTTATTAGGATTTGTTCACTTACAGGAAATGGATTCAGTATCAAAAGATGATTGGCTTTTTGAGCTAGACATATTTGTTACTGATTCAGAATGATCAGATGAAAATAAATTGACATTTCTGTGACTTCAGTAATGGTCCTTGCAGATGAAGAAATTCCCAGAGAAGTTAATTCAACAGATGCCAATCCAAACTTGTTTGTCTATTGCTGTACCCTGTGTCATGGTAGTTGGAGAAGAAGAGACAAAATGTTTGTTCTATAGAATATCAACGTAAGATGATTCTGAAATGATGGTGAGGAAGCTGATATTATTTTACTTGGAAGAAGCACTGGCATATTCATGACAAGAGAAGTGGTATCTGTTTCTGCAATTGGTTGACTCTCTAAAGTAATTGTTAAGTTGTTGGTACTAAAATGATATGTTAGGGAAGGATTGTATTTTAGTTTCTCGCATCGTTGTTTAGATGCAGACAAACTTGGAAGAGATGATTCAATAGATGTTTTTAAACTGCTTGAATGTTTACTTGGAACTATTGTACTGGAAGATGGAAAAGAAACAGAAATGCTTTGTTCTGTAGAAAGGTATTCATAGTTGTTCAGTAAGCCTAGTGAGGAAGCTGTTATCATTTCAATGTGGTAACAAGGGTTTGCTCGTAAAAAGTGAGTAGTAGTCGATTCTTCAATTGATGACTTTCGGAATTTGCAATTAGTCACTGGTGCAGATTGTCTGGGAGGTGGTATGAGCTTTCTGTTTAACTTAGAATCAGTCACAAAGATGTAGTATACCCAGAGAGATTTCTATGGATGCAGATTCTAAGCTTGTATGTTCACTTGTTTTACTCTGTGTCTGGAAGATGAGGTGGAGATGGAGTTTATTTGTCAGTTGAAAAATCTGTAATAGGTATTTCTGTACCAGTTGGTAAAGAATGTGATTATTCATTCTGTAGTTAATAGGATTTGTTCACTTATAAGGAAATGGTATCAGTATAAGATGATTGGTTTGAGCTTAGCATATTGTTACTGATTCAGAATGATAGATGAAAATAAAATTGACATTTCTCTTGACTTTAAATATGTGGTCCTTGCAGATGAAGAAATTCCCAGAGAAATTAATTCAAAGATGCCAATTCCACAACTTGTTTGTCTATTTGCTGTACCCTGTGTCATGGTAGTTGGAGAAGAAGACAAATATGTTTGTTCTAAAGAAATATCAACGTAAGATGATTCTGTAAATGATGGTGAGGAAGCTGAAATTATTTTACTTGAAGAAGCACTGGCATATTCACTGACAAGAGAAGTGGTATCTGTTTCTGCAATTGGTTTACTTTCTGAAGTAATTGTATTAGTTGTTAGTACTAAATGATCTGTTGAGGAAGGATTAATATTTTTAGTTATCTCAGCATCAGTTGTTTCAGATGCAGACAAACTTGGAAGAGATGATTCAATAGATGTCGTTTCTGAATTGCTTGAATGTTTACTTGGTAAACTCATCGTAGTAGAAGATGGAAAAGAAACAGAAATGCTTTGTTCTGTAGGAAAGGTATCTATAGCTTGTTCAGTAACAGCTAGTGAGGAAGCTGTTATCATTTCAACTGTGGTAACAAGGTTTTGCTCAGTAAAAAGTGTAGTAGTAGTCGATTCTTCAATTGATGGTCTTTCGGAATTTGCATTATTCACTGGTGCAGATTTGTCTTGGGAGGTGGTATTGAAGTTTTTTGTTAACTTAGAATCAGTCACAGAAGACAAAGAAATACCCAGAGAAGATACTTCTATGGATGCAGATTCTAAGCTTGTATGTTCACTTGTTTTACTCTGTGTCATGGAAGATAAAGAGGAGATGGAGTTTATTTGTTCAGTTGAAGAATCTGTAATAGGTATTTCTGTACCAGTTGGTAAAGAAGCTGTTATTTTTCCTTCTGTAGTTATTAGGATTTGTTCACTTACAATGTAAATGGAATTAGTATCAAAAGATGATTGGCTTTTTGAGCTAAGCATATTTGTTACTGATTCAGAATGATCAGATGAAAATAAATTGACATTTTCTGTACACCATCTTACAGAATCAGCTTACTGTTGATATTTCTATAGAACAAACATTTGTCTTCTTCTCCAACTACCATTGACAAGGGTACAGCAAATAGCAAACAAGTTGGAATGGCATCGTTGAATTAACTTCTCTGGAATTTTCTTCATCTGCAAGGACCATATACGAAGTCACAGAAAATGTAATTTATTTTCATCTGATCATTCTGAATCAGTAACGATATGCTAAGCTCAAAAACCAATCATCTTTGATGCTGATACCATTTCTCTTGTAAGTGAACAAATCCTAATAAATACAGAAGGATAATAACAGCTTCTTTACCAACTGGTACAGAATACCTATTACATGATTTTTCAACTGAACAAATAAAACATCTCCACTTCATCTTCCAGACACAGAGTAAAACAAGTGAACATACAAGCTTAGAATCTGCATCCATAGAATTATCTTCTTGGTATTACTACATCTTCTGTGACTGATTCAAGTTAACAGAAAGCTTCAATACCACCTCCCAAGACAAACGCACCAGTGATAATGCAAATCCGAAAGGCATCATTGAAGAAACGGACTACTACTCACTTTTTATGAAAAAAACCTTGTTACCACAGTTGAAATGATAACAGCTTCCTCACTAGCTGTTACTAAACAGTATGGATACTTTCCTACAGAACAAAGCATTTCTGTCTCTTTTCCATCTCCAGTACAATGAGTTTACAAGTAAACATTCAAGCAGTTTAGAAACGACATCTATGAATCATCTCTTCCAAGTTTGTTCATCTGAAACAACTGATGCTGAGATAACTAAAATATCTATCCCTCCTCAACAGATCATTTAGTACCAACAACTAATACAATTACTTAGAGAGTCAACCAATTGCAGAAACAGATACAACTTTCTGTCAGTGAATATGCCAGTGCTTCTTCAAGTAAAATAATATCAGCTTCCTCACCATCATTTACAGAATCATCTTACGTTGATATTCTATAGAACAACATATTTGTCTTCTCCAACTACCATGACACAGGTACAGCAAATAGACAAACAAGTTTGGAATTGGCTTCTGTTGAATTAAACTTCTCTGGGAATTTCTTCATCTGCAAGGACCAATAATGAAGTCACAGAAAATTAATTTATTTTCATCTGATATTCTGAATCAGTAACAAATATGCTAAGCTCAAAAAGCCAATCATCTTTTGATACTGATACCATTTCCCAGTAAGTGAACAAATCCTATTAACTACAGAAGGAATAATAACAGCTTCTTTACCAATGGTACAGAAATACCTATTACAGATTTTTCACTAAACAATAAACTCCATTCTCAATTCCATCTTCCTCGAACAGAGTAAAACAAGTGAACATACAAGCTTAGAATCTGCATCATAGAATTATCTTCTCTGGATTACTACATCTTCTGTGACTGATTCTAAGTTAAAAGAAAGCTTCATTAACACCTCCCAAGACAATTCTGCACCAGTGACTTATGCAAATTCCGAAGTCCATCAATTGAAGAATCGAATACTATTCACTTTTTACATGAGCAAAACCTTGTTACCACAGTTGAATGATAACAGCTTCCTCACTAGCTGGTACTGAACAAGCTATGGAATACATTTCTCAGACAGAACAAAGCATCTTGCCTCTTTTCCATCTTCCAGTACAATCGAGTTCACCAAGTAAACATTCAAGCGTTTAGAAACGGACATCTATGAATCATCTCTTCCAAGTTTGTCTGCATCTGAAACAAAAATGATGCTGAGATAATAAAATATAATCCCTCCTCAACAGATTATTAGTACCAACAAACTAATACAATTACTTTAGAGAGTCAACCATTGCAGAAACAGATAACACTCTCTTGTTCAGTGAATATGCCAGTGCTTCTTCAAGTAATAATATCAGCTTCCTCACCATCATTTACAGAATCATCTTACGTTGATATTTACTTAGAACAAACTAATTGTCTTCTCTCCAACTACGCATGACACAGGGTACAGCAAATAGACAAACAAGTTTGGAATTGGCATCTTTGAATTAACTTCTCTGGGATTTCTTCATCTCAAGGACCAATAATGAGTCACAGAAAAAGTGTATTTATTTTCATCTGATCATTCTGAATCAGTAAAATAGCTAAGCTCAAAAAGCCAATCATCTTTGATACTGATACCATTTCATGTAAGTGAACAAATCCTATAACTACAGAAGGAATAATAACAGCTTCTTTACCAACTGGTACAGAAATACTATTACAGATTTTTCAACTGAACAAATAAACTCCATCTCCACTTCTCTTCACGCACAGAGTAAAACAAGTGAACTACAAGCTTAGAATCTGCATCCATAGAATTATCTTCTTGGGTATTACTAATCTTCTGTGACTGATCTAAGTTAACAGAAAAGCTTCATTACCACCTCCCATACAATTCTGCACAGTGGACTATGCAAATTCCGAAGTCCATCAATTGAAGAATCGACTACTACTTCACTTTTTACGAGCAAAACCTTGTTACCACAGTTGAAATGATAACAGCTTCCTCACTAGCTGTTACTGAACAAGCTATGGATACCTTTCACAAACAAAAGCATTTCGTCTCTTTTCCATTCCAGTACAATGAGTTACCAAGTAAACATTCAAGCAGTTTAGAAACGACATCTATTGAATCATCTTCCAAGTTTGTCTGCATCTGAACAACTGATGCTGAGATAACTAAAATATCAATCCCTCCCCACAGATCATTTAGTACCAACAACTAATACAATTACTTTAGAGAGTCAACCAATTGCAGAAACAGATACCACTTCTCTTGTCAGTGATATGCCAGTGCTTCTAAGTAAATAATATCAGCTTCCTCACCATCATTTACAGAATCATCTTACGTTGATATTCTATAGAACAAACATATTTGTCTTCTTCTCCAACTACCATAACAGGGTACCAGCAAATAGACAAACAAGTTTGGATTGGCCTCTGTTGAATTAACTTCTCTGGGAATTTCTTCATCTGCAAGGACCCAAATGAGTCACAGAAAATGGTAATTTATTTTCATCTTGATCATTCTGATCGTAACAGATATGCTAAGCTCAAAAAGCCAATCATCTTTGATGCTATAACCATTTCGTAAGTGAAAAATCCTAATAACTAAGAAGAATAATAACAGCTTCTTTACCAACTGGTACAGTAATACTATTACGATTTTTACACTGAACAAATAAACTCTCTCCACTCGTCTCACGACACAGAGTAAACAAGTGAACTACAAGACTTAGAATCTGCATCCATAGAATTATCTTCTCTGGGTATATATCTTGTTGACTGATTCTAAGTTAACAGAAAGCTTCATTACCACCTCCCAAACAATATCGCACCAGTGATAATGCAAATTCCGAAAGCCATCAATTGAAGAAATCGACTACTACTCACTTTTACAGAGCAAAACCTTGTTACCACAGTTGAAATGATAAACCTTCCTCACTAGCTGTTATGAACAAGCTATGGATACCTTTCCAACAGAACAAAGCATTTCTGTCTCTTTCCATCTCCAGTACAATGAGTTACCAAGTAAACATTCAAGCAGTTTAGAAACGACATCTATTGAATCAACTCTTCCAAGTGTTGTCTGCATCTGAAACAACGATGCTGAGATAACTAAAATATCAATCCCTCCCCAACAGATCATTTAGACCAACAACTAATACAATTACTTTAGAAGTCAACCAATTGCAGAAACAGAGACCACTTCTTTGTCAGTGGATATGCCAGTGCTTCTTCAAGTAATATATCAGCTTCCTCACCATCATTTAGAATCATCTTACGCTGATATTTCTATAGAACAAACATATTTGTCTTCTTCTCCAACTACCATGACACAGGGTACAGCAAATAGTCAAACAAGTTTGGAATTGGCATCTGTTGAATTAACTTCTCTGGGAATTTTCTCATCTGCAAGGACCAATAATGAAGTCACAGAAAATGTTAATTTATTTTCATTGATCATTTGAATCAGTACAAATATGCTAAGCTCAAAAAGCCAATCATCTTTTGATACTGATACCATTTCCATGTAAGTGAACAAATCCTATTAACTACAGAAGGAATAATAACAGCTTCTTTTACCTAACATGGTACGAAATACCTATTTACGATTTTCAAATGAACAATAAACTCCTCTCACTCATCTTCCGATACAGAGTAAAACAAGTGAAAATACAAGACTTAGAATCTGCATCCATAGAAGTCTTTCTGGGAAGTTACTACATCTTCTTGGACTGATTCTAAGTTAACAGAAAGCTTCATTACCACCTCCCAAGACAATTCTGCACCAGTGACTATGAAATCAAGAACCATCAATTGAAGAATCGACTATCCTACTCCTTTTTACTGAGCACAACTTGTTACCACAGGTGAAGATGATAACAGCTTCCTCACTAGCTGTACTGAACAAGCTATGGATACCTTCCACAGAACAAAGCATCTCTGCTCTTTTCCATCTCCAGTACAATGAGTTCACCAAGTAAAACATTCAAGCAGTTTAGAAAGACATCATTGAATCATCTCTTCCAGTTCTGCATCTGAAACACAGATGCTAGATAACTAAAATATCAATCCTTCCTCAACAGATCTTTAGTACCAACAAACTAATACAATACTTAGAGAGTCAACCAATTGCAGCAGAAACAGATACCACTTCTTTGTCAGTGAATATGCCAGTGCTTCTTCAAGTAAAATAATATCAGCTTCCCACCATCATTTACAGAATCATCTTACGTTGATATTTATATAGAACAACAATTTGTCTCTCTTCTCCAAACTACCATGACACACAGGGTACAGCAAATAGTCAAACAAAGTTTGGAATTGGCATCTGTTGAATTAACTTCTCTGGGAATTTCTTCATCTGCCAGGACCAATTTATGAAGTCACAGAAAATGTCAATTGATTTCATCTGATTCATTATGATCAGTAACAGATATGCTAAGCTCAAAAAGCCAATCATCTTTTGATGCTGATACCATTTCTCTTGTAAGTGAACAAATCCTAATAACTACAGAAGGAATAATAACGCTTCTTTACCAACTGGTACAGAAATACTATTACTGATTTCAACTGAACAAATAAAACATGTCTCCACTTCATCTTCACATGACACAGAGTCAAAACAGTTGAACATACAAGATTAGAATCTGGCATCCATAGAAATTATCTTCTCTGGGTATTACTAATCTTCTGTGACTGATTCTAAGTTAACAGAAGCTTCATTACCACCCCCAATAAAATCTGCACCAGTGAATAATGCAAATTCCGAAGGCCATCAATTGAAGAACGACTACTATACACTTTTATTACTGAGCAAAACCTGTGTTACCACAGTTGTGAAATGATAAACGCTTCCTCACTAGCTGTTACTAACAAGCTATGGATACCTTTCCAACAGAACAAAGCATTTCTGTCTCTTTTCCATATTCAGTACAATGAGTTTACTAAGTAAACATTCAAGCAGTTAGAAACAACATCTATTGAATCATCTCTTCCAAGTTTGTCTGCATCTGAAACAACTGATGCCTGAGATAACTAAAAATATCAATCCCTTCCTCAACAGATCATTAGTACCAACAACTAATACAATTACTTAGAGAGTCAACCAATTGCAGAAACAGATACCACTTCTCTTGTCAGTGAATATGCCAGTGCTTCTTCAAGTAAAATATATCAGCTCCTCACCATCAATTTACAGAATCATCTTACGTTGATATTCTAGAGAACAAACATATTGTCTTCTTCTCCAACTACCATGACACAGGGTACAGCAAATAGACAAACAAGTTTGGAATGGCATCTGTTGAATTAACTTCTCTGGGAATTTCTTCATCTGCAAGGACCAATAATGAAGTCACAGAAAAAATGTAATTATTTTCATCTGATCATTCTGAATCAGTAACCAGATATGCTAAGCTCAAAAAAGCCAATCATCTTTTGATGCTGATACCATTTCTCTTGTAAGTGAACAATCCTATTAACTACAGAAGGAATAATAACAGCTTCTTTACCACTGGTACAGAAAAATACCTAAGATTTTTCAACTGACAATAAAACTCATGTCTCCACTCATCTTCCATGACACAGAGTTAAAACAAGGTGAACATACAAGCTTAGAATCTGCATCATAGAATTATTCTTCTCTGGGTATACTACATCTTCGTGATGATTCTAAGTTAACAGAAAGCTTCATTACCACCTCAAAGACAAATTGCACCAGTGACTAATGCAAATTCCGAAAGCCACATCAATTGAAGAATCGACACTACTACCCTTTTTACTGAGCAAAACCTTGTTACCACAGTTGAAATGATAAACACCTTCCTCACTAGCTGTTAATGAACAAGCTATGGTACCTTTCCAACAGAACAAAGGAATTTCTGCTCTTTCCATCTTCCAGTACATGAGTTACCAAGGAAAATTCAAGCAGTTTAGAAAACGACATCTATTGAATACATCTCTTCCAAGTTTGTCTGCATCTGAAACAAACTGATGCTGAGGATAACTGAAAATATCAATTCCCTCAACAGATCATTTAGTACCAACAAACATAAAGTTTTGTTAACAATACTTGAGAGTCAACATTGCAGAAACAGATACCACTTCTTTGTCAGTGAAATGCCAGTGGCTTATTCAAGTTAAAATAATATCAGCTTCCTCACCATCATTTAGAGAATCATGCTTACGTTGATATTCTATAGAACAAACATATTTGTCTTCTTCTCCAAATACATGACACAGGGTAGGGGTACAGCAAATAGACAAACAAGGTTTTGGAATTGGCAATTTTTTGAATTAACTTCTCGGAATGTTCTTCATCTGACAAGGACCAATATGAAGTCACAGAAAATGTACATTTTATTCATCGATCATCTGAATCAGTAAAAGATATGAAGCTCAAAAAGCCAATCATCTTTTGACTGATACCATTTCCATGTAAGTGAACAAATCCTTAATACTACAGAAGGAATAATAACAGCTTCTGTACCAACTGGTACAGAAATACCTATTACAGATTTTCAACTGAACAAATAAACACTTCTCCACTTCAATCTTCCATGAAACGAGTAAAACAAGTGAACATACAAGCTTAGAATCTGCATCCATAGAATTATCTCTCGGGGTATTACTATATCTTCTGTGACTGATTCTAAGTTAACAGAAAGCTTCATTCCCACCTTCCCAAACAAACTGCACAGTGACTAATGCAAATTCCGAAAGGCCATCAATTGAAAAATCGACTACTACTTACTTTTTACTGAGCAAAACCTTGTACCACAGTTTGAAATGATTAACAGCTTCCTCACAGCTGTTACTGAAACAAGCTATGGATACCTTTCCAAGAAAAAGAAGTCTTGCCTCTTTTCCATCTTCAGTACCATGAGTTCACCAAGTAAACATTCAAAGCAGTTTAGAAACAACAGCATTGAATCATCTCTTCCAAGTTTGTCTGCATCTGAAACCAACTGATGCTGAGATAACTAAAAATATCAATTCCTCCTCAACAGATTATTTAGTACCAACAACTAATACAATACTTAGAGAGTCAACCAATTGCAGAAACAGATACCACTTCTCTTGTCAGTGAATATGCCAGTGCTTTTTCAATGTAAAAAATATCAGCTTCCTCACCATCATTTAAGAATCATCTTACGTGATATTTCTATAGAACAAACATATTGTTTCTTCTCCAACTACCATGACACAGGGTACAGCAAATAGACAAACAAGTTGGAATTGGCATCTGTTGAATTAACTTCTGGGAATTCTTCATCTGCAAGGACCAATAATGAAGTCACAGAAAATGTTAATTTATTTTCATCTGATCATCTGAATCAGTAACAGATATGCTAACTCAAAAAGCCAATCATTTTTAATATGATACCATTTCCCATATAAGTGAACAAATCCTATTAACTACAGAAGGAATAATACAGCTTCTTTACAACTGGTACAAAATACCTATTACAGATTTTCAGCTGACACAAGTAAACTCCATTCCACTTCATCTCTTGACACAGAGTAAAACAAGTGAAATACAGTTAGACTTAGAATCTGCATCCCTAGAATTTATTCTCTGGGAATCTACTAAGCTCTGTGGACTGATTCTAAGTTAACAGAAAGCTTCATACCACCTCCAGACAAATCTGCACCAGGTGACTAATGAAATTCCGAAGAGCCATCAATTGAAGAAGAATCGACTATACTCACTTTTTACTGAGCAAAACCTTGTTACCACAGTTGAATGATAACAGCTCCTCACTAACTGTTACTGAACAAGCTATGGATACCTTTCCATACAGAACAAAGCATCTGTCTCTTTTCCATCTTCCAGTACAATGAGTTCACCAGTAAACATCAAGCAGTTAAGAAAGACATCTATTGAATCATCTCTTCCAAGTTTGTCGCATCTGGAAACCACGAGCTGAGAAAACTAAAATATCAATCCTTCCTCAAAGGATCATTTAGACCAACAATTATCAATGAATTTTGAGAAGTCAACCAATTGCAGTAACAGATACACTTCTTTGTCAGTGAAATGCCAGTGCTTCTTCAAGTAAAATAATATCAGCTTCCTCACCATCATTAGAGAATCATCTTACGTTGATATTTCTATAGAACAAAACACATTTGTCTTTCCCAAATGCACAACATGACACAGGGACAGCAAATAGACAAACAAGTTGGAATTGGCATTTGTTGAATATAACTTCTCGGGAATTTCTTCATAGGCAAGGACCAATAATGAAGTCACAGAAAATGGTTATTTATTTCATCTGATCATTCTGAATCAGTAACAAATATGCTAACTCAAAAAGCCAATCATCTTTGATACTGATACCATTTCTCTTGTAAGTGAACAAAATCCTAATAACTACAGAAGGAATAATAACAGCTCTTTACCAATGGTACAGAAATACTATACGGTTGTTCAACTGAACAAATATAAACTCTGTCTCCACTTCATCTTCACGCCAACACAGAGTCAAACAACGTGAACATACAAGCTTAGAATCTGCATCCATAGATTATCTTCTCTGGGGTATTACTACATCTTCTGTGACGATTCTAAGTTAACAGAAGCTCATTACCACCTCCCAAGTACAAATCTGCACCAGGAACTAATGCAAATTCCGAAAGCCATTCAATTGAAGAATCGACTACTACTTATTCTTTTTAAGAGCAAAACCTTGTTACCACAGTTGAAATGATAACCAGCTCCTCACTAGTGTACTGAAACAAAGCTGTGGATACCTTCCTTAGAACAAAGCATATCTGTCCTCTTTTCCATCTTCCAGTACAATGAGTTCACAAGTAAACATTCAAGCAGTTTAGAAATGACATCTATAGAATCATCTCTTCCAAGTTGTCGCATCTGAAACAACTGATGCTGAGATATTAAAAATATCAATCCTCCTCAACAGATATTTAGTACCAACAATATACAATACTTTAGAGAGTCAACCAATTGCAGAAAACAGATACCACTTCTCTTGTCAGTGAATATGCAGTGCTCTTCAAGTAAAAATAATCAGCTTCCTCACCATCATTTACAGAATCATCTACGTGATCTTTCTGAGAAACAAAAATTTGTCTTCTTCTCCAACTACCAGACACAGGGTACAGCAAATAGACAAACAATTGGAATTGGCATCGTTGAATTAACTTCTCTGGGAATGTTCTTCATTGCAGGACATAATGAAGTCACAGAAAATGTGAATTATTTCATGATCATTCTGAATCAGTAACAGATATGTAATCTCAAAAACCAACATCTTTGATGCTGATACCATTTCCAATAGTGAAACAAATCCTATAAACTACAGAAGGAATAATAAAGCTTCTTACCACTGGACAGAAAACCTATTACGATTTTCAACTGACACAAGTAAACTCCATCTCCATTCATCTTCCATGACACAGAGTAAACAAGTGAACATAACAAGATTAGAATCTGCAACCTAGAATTATCTCTCTGGGTATACTACATCTTCTGTGACTGATTCTAAGTTAACAGAAAGCTTTTACCACCTCCAAGACAAATCTGCCACCAGTGAATAATGCAAATTCCGAAAGGACATCATGAAGAAATCGACTACTACTACCCTTTTATGAGGCAAAACTGTTACCACAGTTGGAAATGATTAAACAGCTTCCTCACTAGCTGTTACTGAAAAGCTATGGATACCTTTCCAACAAGAACAAAGCATTTCTGTCTCTTTCCATCTCCAGTACAATGAGTTACCAAGTAAACATTCAAGCAGTTTAGAAACGACATCTTGAATCATCTCTTCAAGTTTGTCTGCATCTGAAACAACTGATGCTGGGATAATAAAAATATCAATCCTCCTCAACAGATTATTTAGTACCAACAACTAATACAATTATAGAGAGTCAAACCAATTGCAGAAACCAGATACCACTCTCTGTCAGTGAATATGCAGTGCTTCTTCAAGTAAAATAATATCAGCTCCCATCCATCATTTACAGAATCATCTACGTTGATATTTCTATAGAACAAAATATTTTTCTTCTTCTCCAAACTACCATGAACAGGGTACAGCAAATAGAAAACAAGTTTGGAATTGGCATTGTTGAATTAACTTCTCTGGGGGAATTCTTCATCTGCAAGGACCTTACTGAAGTCACAGAAAATGTCAATTTATTTTCATCTGATCATCTGAATCAGTAACAGATATGCTAATCTCAAAAAGCCAATCATCTTTTGATGCTGATACCATTTCCTATGTAAGTGAACAAACCTAATAAATACAGAAGGAATAATAACAGCTTTTCACTACGTGTACAGAAATACCTATTACTGGGTTTTCAACTGAACAAATAAACTCTGTCTCCACTTCATCTTCCATGACCCAGAGTCAAAACAAGTGAAAATACAAGCTTAGAATCTGCATCCATAGAATTATTTTCTGGGTATTACTACATCTTCTGTGACTGATTCTAAGTTAACAGAAGCTTCATTACCACCCAAGACAAATCGCACCAGTGATAATGCAAATCCGAAAGACCATCAATTAAGATAAGAATGACTACTACTACCTTTTTACTGAGCAAAACCTTATTACAACAGTTGAAATGATAACACTTCCTCACTAGCGTGTACTGAACAAGCTATGGATACCTTTCCACAGAACAAAGCATTTCTCGTCTTTCCATCTTCCAGTATAATGAGTTCACCAAGTAAACATCAAGCAGTTTAGAATGACATATATAGAATCATCTCTTCCAAGTTTGTCTGCATCGAAACAACGTGCTGAGATAATTGAGATAATTAAAAATATCAATCCCTCCTCAACAGATTATTAGTACCAACAACTAATACAATTACTTTAGAGAGTCAACCAATTGCAGAACAGATACCACTTCTCTTGTCAGTGAATATGCCAGTGCTTCTTCAAGTAAAATAATATCAGCTTCCTCACCATCATTTACAGAATCATCTTACGTTGATATTTCTATAGAAACAAACATATTTGTCTTCTTTCCAACTACCATGACCACAGGGTACAGCAAATAGACAAACAAGTTGGAATGGCATCTGTTGAATTAACTTCTCTGGGAATTCTTCATCTGCAAGGACCATTACTGAAATCACAGAAAATGTCAATTTATTTTTCATCTGATCATTCTGAATCAGTAACAGATATGCTAATCTCAAAAAGCCAATCATCTTTTGATGCTGATACCATTTCTCTGTAAGTGAACAAATCCTAATAAACTACGAAGGAATAATAACAGCTTCTTACCTACTGGTACAGAAAATACCTATTACTGGGTTTCAACTGAACAAATAAACCTGTCTCCACTCATCTTCCATGACACAGAGTCAAACAAGTGAACATACAAGCTTAGACTCTGCATCCATAGAATTATCTTCTCTGGGTATTACTAATCTTCTGTGACTGATTCAAGTTAACAGAAAGCTTCATTACCACCTCCCAGACAAATCTGCACCAGGTGAATAATGCAAATTCCGAAAGACCATCAATTGAAGAACGACTACTACAACCCTTTTTACTGAGCAAAACCTTGTTACCACAGTTGGAAATGATAAACACCTTCCTCACTAGCTGTTACTGAACAAGCTATGGATACCTTTCCACAGAACAAAGCATCTGTCTCTTTCCATCTTCCAGTACAATGAGTTTACCAAGTAAACATTCAAGCAGTTTAGAAACGACATCTAGGATCATCTCTTCAAGTTTGTCTGCATCTGAAACAACTGATGCTGGATAATTAAAATATCAATCCCTCCTCAACAGATTATTTAGTACCAACAACTAATACAATTACTTTAGAGAGTCAACCAATTGCAGGAAACAGATACCACTTCTCTTGTCAGTGAATATGCCAGTGCTTCTTCAAGTAAAATAATATCAGCTTCCTCACCATCATTTACAGAATCATCTTACGTTGATATTTCTATAGAACAACATATTTTTTTCTTCTCCAACTACCATGACACAGGGTACAGCAAATAGACAAACAAGTTGGAATTGGCATCTGTGAATTAACTTTCTCTGGGAATTTCTTCATCTGCAAGGACCCATTACTGAAGTCACAGAAAATGTCAATTTTTTTCATCTGATCATTCTGAATCAGTAACAGATATGCTAATCTCAAAAAGCCAATCATCTTTTGATGCTGATACCATTTCTCTGTAAGTGAACAAATCCTAAACTACAGAAGGAATAATACAGCTTCTTTACCTACTGGTACAGAAATACCTATTACTGGGTTTTCAACTGAACAAATAAACTCTGTCTCCACTTCATCTTCCATGACACAGAGTCAAACAAGTGAACATACAAGCTTAGAATCTGCATCCATAGAATTATCTTCTCTGGGTATTACTACTTTTGTGACGATTCTAAGTTAACAGAAAGCTTCATTACCACCCCCAGACAAATCTGCACCAGTGAATAATGCAAATTCGAAAGACCATCAATTGAAAGAATCGACTACTACTACCCTTTTTACTGAGCAAAACCTTATACCACAGTTGAAATGATAACACTTCCTCACTAGCTGTTACTGAACAAAGCTATGGATACCTTTCCAACAGAACAAAGCATTTCTGTCTCTTTTATCTTCCAGTATAATGAGTTCACCAAGTAAACATCCAAGCAGTTTAGAAATGACATCTATGAATCATCTCTTCCAAGTTTGTCTGATCTGAAACAACTGATGCTGAGATAATTAAAAATATCAATCCCTCCTCAAAGATTATTAGTACCAAACAAACTAATACAATTACTTTAGAGAGTCAACCAATTGCAGAAACAGATACCACTTCTTGTCAGTGAATATGCCAGTGCTTCTTCAAGTAAAATAATATCAGCTTCCTCACCATCAGTTACAGAATCATCTTACGTTGATATTTCTATAGAACAAACATATTTGTCTCTTCTCCAACTACCAGACACAGGGTACGCAAATAGACAAAAAGTTTGGAATTGGCATCTGTTGAATTAACTTCTCTGGGAATTTCTTCATGCAAGGACCATTACGAAATCACAGAAATGTCAATTTTTTCATCTTGATATTCTGAATCAAGTAACAGATATGCTAATCTCAAAAAGCCAATCATCTTTGATGCTGATACCATTTCTCTTGTAAGTGAACAAATCCTAATAACTACAGAAGGAATAATAACAGCTTCTTACCTACTGAGTAGAAATACCTATTACTGGGTTTTCAACTGAAACAAAAAACTCTGTCTCCCTTCATCTTCATGACACAGAGTCAAACAAGTGAAACATACAAGCTTAGACTCTGCATCCAGAGAATTATCTTCTTGGGTATTACTACTCTCTGTGACTGATTCTAAGTAACAGAAAGACTTATTACCACCTCCCAAGACAAATCTGCACCAGTGAATAATGAAATTCCGAAAGACCATCACAATTGAAGAATCGACTGCTACAAACCCTTTTTACTGAGCAAAAACCTTGTTACCCACAGTTGAAATGATAACACCTTGCTCCACTAGCTGTTACTGAACAAGCTAGGATACCTTTCTACAGAACAAAGCATTTCTGTCTCTTTTCAATCTTCAGTACAATGAGTTACCAAGTAAAATTCAAGGTTAGAAAACGACATTCATTGAATCTCTCATTCCAGTTTGTCTGCATCTGAAACAACTGATGCTGATGGATAATTAAAATATCATCCTCCTTCAAACAGATTATTAGTACCAACAAAACTAATACAATTACTTCAGCAGAGTCAACCCATTGCAAGACACAGATCACTTCTCTTGTCAGTGAATATGCCAGTGCTTCTTCAAGTAAAACATATCTCAGCTTCCTCCCCCATTTACAGAAATCATCTTACGTTGATATTTCATAGAACAAACATATTTGTCTTCTTCTCCAACTACCAGACAAGGGCACAGCAAATAGACAAACAAGTTTGGAATTGGCATCTGTGAATTAAGCTTCTGGGAATTTCTTCATCAGCAAGGACCATTACTGAAGTCACAGAAAATGTCAATTTATTTTCATCTGATCATCTGAAATCAGACAGATATGCTAATCTCAAAAAACCAATCATCTTTGGAGCTGATACCATTTCTCTGTAATTGAACAAACTAATAACTACAGAAGGAATAATAATAGCTTCTTTACCATACTGGTACAGAAATACCATTACTGGTTTCAATGAACAAAAAACTCTGTCCCACTCATTCCATGACACAGAGGTAAACAACGTGAACTACAAGTTTAGAATCTGCATCCATAGAATTACTTCTCTGGGATTTACTCTCTCGTGACTGAGTTCTAAGTTAACAGAAAGCTTCATCACCCCCCAAGACCAATATCTGCACACGTGAATATGCAAATTCCGAAGGCCATCAATCTAATTGAGAATCGACTACTACTTCACTTTTTACTGAGCAAAACCTTGTACCACAGTTGTGAAATGATAACAGCTCTCTCTCACTAGCTGTTACTGAACAAAGTTATGGATACCTTTCCAACAGAACAAAGCATTTCTGTCTCTTTCCATCTTCCAGTACAATGAGTTTACCAAGTAAACCATCCAAGCAGTTTAGAAACGACATCTATGAACATCTCTTCAAGTTTGTCTGCATCTGAAACAATGATGCTGAGATAACTAAAAATATCAATCCCTCCTCAACAGATATGTAGTACACAACACAACAATAATACAATTCACTTTAGAGATGTACGGAATCCAATTGCCAGACAAACAGATACCCACTTCTATTGTCAGTAGAATATGCCAGCTGCAATTCTTCAAGAAAATAATTACTCTACACATCATTTACAGAATCATACTTACGTTGATATTGTAATAGAACTAAACAATTTGCATCTTCTCCAACTACCAGAACAGAGGTAACAAAGTGAACATACAAGTTTGAATCTGCATATGAATTACTTCTCTGGGGATTTCTTGTCTTCTGTGACTGAGTCTAAGTTAACAAAAAACTTCAATACCACCTCCCAGACAATTCTGCACCAGTGACTAATGCAAATCGAAGGTCATCAATTAAGAATCGACTATACTACTTTTTACAGCAAAACCTTGTTACCACAGTTGAAATGATAACAGCTTCCTCACTAGCTGTATGAACAAGCTATGGATACCTTTCCTACAGAACAAAGCATTCTTGCTCTTTTCCATCTTCCAGTACAATGAGTTCACAAGAAACACTTCAAGCAGTTTAGAAACGACATCTATGAATCATCTCTTCCAAGTTTCTGATCTGAAAACAAGATGCTGAGATAAACTAAAAATATCAATCCTTCAAAGATCATTTAGTACCAACAACTAATACAATTCTTAGAAAGTCAACCAATTGCCAAAACAGATACCACTTCTCTTGTCAGGGAATATGCCAGTGCTTCTTCAAGTAAAATAATATTCAGCTTCCTCACCATCATTTACAGAATCATCTTACGTGATATTTCTGAGAACAAAACATTTGTCTTCTCTCCAACTACCATGACAGAGGGTACAGCAAATAGACAAACAAGTTTGGAATTGGCATCTGGTGAATTAACTTCTCTGGGAATTCTTCATCTGCAAGGACCAATATGAAGTCACAGAAAATGTTTTATTTTCATCTGATCATTCTGAATCAGTAACAAATATGCTAGCTCAAAAAAGCCAATCATCTTTTGATACTGACACCATTCTCCATGTAAGTGAAAAATCCTAATAACTACAGAAGGAATAATAACAGACTTCTTTACCAATGGTACAGAAATAGCCTATTACAGATTTTCAACTGAACAAAAAAACTCCATCTCCATTCATTCCATCGACACAGAGTAAAACAAAGTGAACATACAAGCTTAGAATTGCATCATAGAAATCTTCTCTGGGTATTTCTTTCTTCTGTGACTGAGTCTAAGTTAACAGAAAATTCATACACCTCCCAAGACCAATTCTGCACCAGTGGACTAATGGCAAATTCGAAAGTCCAATCAATTGAAGAATCCGACTACTACTTCACTTTTTCATGAGCAAACCTTGTTACCACAGTTGAAGATGATAACCGCTTCCTCACTAGCTGTACTGAACAAGCTATGGATACCTTTCAACAGAACAAAGCATTTCTGTCTCTTTTCCATCTTCCAGTACAATGAGTTACCAAGTAAAACATTCAAGCAGTTTAGAAACGACATCTATTGAATCATCTCTTCCAAGTTGTCTGCATCTGAACACAAGATGCTCAGATAACTAAAAAATCAATCCTTCCTCAACGATCATTTAGCACCAAAACTAATACAATTACTTTTAGAAGTCAACACAATTGCAGAAACAGATACCACTTCTCTTTTTCAGTGAATATGCCATGCTTTCTTCAAGTAAAATAATATCAGCTTCCTCACCATTCATTTACAGAATCATCTTACGATGAATTTCTATAGAACAAACACTTGTCTTTCCTCCAACTACCATGAACAGGGTACAGCAAATAGACAAACACAGTTTGGAATTGGCATGCTGTTGAATTAACTTCTCTGGGAATTCTTCATCTGCAAGGACCAATATGAAGTCACAGAAAATGGTAATTATTTCATCTGATCATTCTGAATCAGTAACAAAATGCTAAGCTCAAAAAAGCCAATCATCTTTTGATACTGACACCATTTCCCATGTAAGTGAAAAACTCCTAATAACTACAGAAGGAATAATAACAGCTTCTTTACCAACTGGTACAGAAATACCTATTACGATTTTCAACTGAACAAATAAACTCTGTCTCCACTTCATCTTCCATGACACAGAGTAAAACAAGTGAACATACAAGATTAGAATCTGCATCCATAGAAATATTCTCTGGGTATTCTTATCTTCTGTGACTGAGTCTAAGTTAACAGAAAGATCATTACCACCCCCAAGACAAATCTGCACCAGTGACTAATGCAAATTCCGAAGACCAATCATTGAAAAATCGACTACTACTCTCCTTTTTACAGCACAAACCTGTTACCACAGTTGAAATGATAACAGCTCTCCTCACTAGCTGTTACTGAACAAGCTATGGATACCTTTCCACACAGAAACAAAGCATTTCTGTCTCTTTTCCATCTTCCAGTACAATGAGTTTTACCAAGTAAACATTCAGCAGTTTATGAAACGACATCTATTGAATCATCTCTTCCAAGTTTGGTCTGCATCTGAAACAACGTGATGCTAGATACTGAAAAATCAATGCACTCCCCAACAGATCATTTAGGACCAACAACTAATACAATGAATTTTGAAAGTCAACCAATTGCAGAAACAGATACCACTTCTTTTGTCAGTGAATATGCCAGTGCTTCTTTAAGTAAAATAATATCAGCTTCCTCACCATCATTTACAGAATCATCTTACGTTGATATTTCTATAGAACAAACACATTTGTCTTCCACTCCAACTACCATGAAACAGGGTACAGCAAATAGACAAACAAGTTTGGAATTGGCATCTGTTGAATTAACTTCTCTGGGAATTTCTTCATCTGCAAGGACCAATACTGAAGTCACAGAAAATGGTACTTTATTTTCATCTGATCATTCTGAATCAGTAACAAATATGCTAAGCTCAAAAAGGCAATTATCTTTTGATACTGACACCATTTCCCATGTAAGTGAAAAAATCCTAATAAATACAGAAGGAATAATAACAGCTTCTTTACCAACTGGTACAGAAATACCTATTACAGATTTTTCAACTGAACAAATAAACTCCATCTCCACTTCGTCTTCCACGACACAGAGTAAAACAAGTGAACATACAAGCTTAGAATCTGCATCCATAGAATTATCTTCTCTGGGTATTACTACATCTTCTGTGACTGATTCTAAGTTAACAGAAAGCTTCATTACCACCTCCCAAGACAACTCTGCACCAGTGACTAATGCAAATTCCGAAAGTCCATCAATTGAAGAATCGACTACTACTTCACTTTTTACTGAGCAAAACCTTGTTACCACAGTTGAAATGATAACACCTTCCTCACTAGCTGTTATTGAACAAGCTATGGATACCTTTCCAACAGAACAAAGCATTTCTGTCTCTTTTCCATCTTCCAGTACAATGAGTTTACCAAGTAAACATTCAAGCAGTTTAGAAACAACATCTATTGAATCATCTCTTCCAAGTTTGTCTGCATCTGAAACAACTGATGCTGAGATAACTGAAAATATCAATTCCTCCCCAACAGATCATTTAGTACCAACAACTAATACAATTACTTTAGAGAGTTCAATAACTGCTTGAATGTTTACTTGGTAAACTCATTGTACTGAAGATGGAAAGAGACAGAAATGCTTTGTTCTGTTGGAAAGGTATCCATAGCTTGTTCAGTAACGCTAGTGAGGAAGCTGTTATCATTTCAACTGTGGTAACAAGGTTTTGCTCAGTAAAAAGGGTAGTAGTAGTCGATTTTTCAATTGATGGTCCTTCGGAATTTGCATTATTCACTGGTGCAGATTTGTCTTGGGAGGTGGTAATGAAGCTTTCTGTTAACTTAGACTCAGTCATAGAAGACAAAGAAATACCCAGAGAAGATACTTCTATGGATGCAGATTCTAAGTTTGTATGTTCACTTGTTTTACTCTGTGTCATGGAAGATGAAGTGGAGACAGAGTTTATTTGTTCAGTTGAAAATCATAATTAGGTATTTCTGTACCAGTTGGTAAGAAGCTGTTATTATTCCTTCTGTGTTATTAGGATTTTTCACTTACATGGAAATGGTGTCAGTATCAAAAGATGATTGGCTTTTTGAGCTTAGCATATTTGTTCTGATTCAGAATGATCAGATGAAAATAAATTACCATTTTCTGTGACTTCAATATGGTCCTTGCAGATGAAGAATTCCCAGAGAAGTTAATTCACAGATGCCAATTCCAAACTTGTTTGTCTATTTGCTGTACCCCTGTGTCCATGTAGTTGGAGAGGAAGACAAATGTGTTTGTTCTATAGAAATATCAACGTAAGATGATTCTGTAAATGATGGTGAGGAAGCTGATATTATTTTACTTGAAGAAGCACTGGCATATTCACTGACAAGAGAATGTATCTGTTTCTGCAATTGGTTGACTCTCTAAAGTAATTGTATTAGTTGTTGGTACTAATGATCTGTTGGGGAGGATTGATATTTTCAGTTATCTCAGCATCAGTTGTTTCAGATGCAGACAAACTTGGAAGAGATGATTCAATAGATGTCGTTTCATAAACTGCTTGAATGTTATACTTGGTAAAATCATTGTACTGGAAGATGGAAAGAGACAGAATGCTTTTTTCTGTTGGAAAGTTCCATAGCTTGTTCAGTAACAGCTAGTGAGGAAGTGTTATCATTTCACTGTGGTAACAAGGTTTGGCTCTGTAAAAAGTGAAGTAGTAGTCGATTCTTCATTGATGACTTTCGGAATTTGCATTAGTCACTGGTGCAGTATTGTATTGGGAGGTGGTAATGAAGTTTTCTGTTAACTTAGAATCAGTCACAGAAGATGTAGTAATACCCAGAGAGATAATTCTATGGATGCAGATTCTAACTTGTATGTTCACTTGTTTTACTCTGTGTGTGGAAGACGAAGTGGAGATGGAGTTTATTTGTTCAGTTGAAAATCTGTAATAGCTATTTCTGTACCAGTTGGTAAAGAAGCTGTTATTATTCCTTCTGTAGTTATTAGGAGTTTTTCACTTACCATGGGAAATGGTGTCAGTATCAAAAGATGATTGCTTTTTGAGCTTAGCATATTTGTTACTGATTCAGAATGATCAGATGAAAATTAAAGTACCATTTTCTGTGACTTCAGTATTGGTCCTTGCAGATGAAGAAATTCCCAGAGAAGTTAATTCAACAGCTCCAATTCCAAACTGTTTTGTCTATTTGCTGTACCCTGTTTCATGGTAGTTGGAGTGAAAGACAAGTGTTTGTTCTATAGAAATATCAGCGTAAGATGATTCTGTAAATGATGGTGAGGAAGCTGATATTATTTTACTTGAAGAAGCACTGGCATATTCACTGAAAAAAGAAGTGGTATCTGTTTCTGCAATTGGTTGACTTTCAAAATTCATTGTATTAGTTGTTGGTCCTAAATGATCTGTTGAGGAAGGATTGATATTTTTAGTTATCTGAGCATCTGTGGTTTCAGATGCAGACAAACTTGGAAGAGATGATTCAATAGATGTCGTTTCTAAACTGCTTGAATGTTTACTTGGTGAACTCATTGTACTGGAAGATGGAAAAGAGGCAGAGATCCTTTGTTCTGTAGGAAAGGTATCCATAGCTTGTTCAGTAACAGCTAGTGAGGAAGCTGTTATCATCTCAACTGTGGTAACAGGTTTTGCTCAGTAAAAAGTGAAGTAGTAGTCGATTCTTCAATTGATGGACTTTCTGAATTTGCATTAGTCACTGGTGCAGAATTGTCTTGAAGGTGGTGTTGAATTTTTTTGTTAACTTAGACTCAGTCACAGAAGACAAAGAAATACCCAGAGAAGATACTTCTATGGATCAGATTCTAAGCTTGTATGTTCACTCTTGTTTTACTCTGTTCGAGATATGAAGTGGAGATGGAGTTTATTTTGTTCAGTTTGAAGAATCTGTAATAGGTATTTCTGTACCAATTGGTAAGAAGATGTTATATTCCTTCTGTAGTTATTAGGATTTGTTCACTTACAAGGAAATGGTATCAGTATCAAAGATGATGGCTTTTTGAGCTTAGCATATTTGTTACTGATTCAGAATGATCAGATGAAAATAATTAACATTTTCTGTGACTTCAGTATTGGTCCTTGCAGATGAAGAATTCCCAGAAAAGTTAATTCCCAGATGCCAATTCCAAACTTGTTTGTCTATTTGCTGTACCCTCTGTCATGGTAGTTGGAGAAGAAGACAAATAAGTTTGTTCTCCAGAAATATCAACGTAAGATGATTCTGTAATGATGGTGAGGAAGCTGATATTATTTACTTGAAGAAGCACTGGCATATTCCCTGACAAGAGAGTGGTATCTGTTTCTGGCAATTGGTTGACTTTCTGAAGTAATTGTATTAGTTGTTGTACTAAATGATCTGTTGAAGGATTATATTTTTAGTTATCTCAGCATCAGTTGTTTTCAGATAAGAAAACTTGAAGAGATGATTCAATAGATTGTCATTTCTAAAACTGCTTGAATGTTTCTTGGTGAACTCATTGTACTGGAAGATGGAAAAGAGGCAAGAATGCTTTGTTTGGTAGGAAGGTATCCATAACTTGTTCAGTACAGCTAGTGAGAAGCTGTTATCATTTCAACTGTGGTAACAAGGTTTTTGCCTGTAAAAAGTAGTAGTAGCTGATTCATTAATTGATGAACCTTCAAAATTTGCATTAGTCACTGTTGCAGAATTGTCTGGGAGGTGGTATTGAAGTTTTTTGTTAACTTAGACTCATCACAGAAGACAAAGAAATTCCCCAGAGAAGTTAATTCAACATGCCAATTCCAAACTTGTTTGTCTATTTGCGTACCCTGTGTCATGGTAGTTGGAGAAGATGACAAATATGTTTGTTCTATAAAATATCAACGTAAGATGATTCTGTAAATGATGTGAGGAAGCTGAATTATTTTACTTGAAGAAGCACTGGCATATTCACTGACAAAGAAGTGGTATCTGTTTTCTGCAATTGGTTGACTCTCTAAAGTAATTGTATTAGTTGTTGGTACTAATAATCTGTTGAGGAGGGATTGATATTTTTAGTTATCTCAACATCAGTTGTTTCAGATGCAGACAAACTTGGAAGAGATGATTCAATAGATGTCGTTTCTAAACTGCTTGGATGTTTACTTGGTAAACTCATTGTACTGGAAGATGGAAAAGAGACAGAAATGCTTTGTTCTGTTGGAAAGGTATCCATAGCTTTGTTCAGTAACAGCTAGTGAGGAGAGCTTGTTATCATTTCACACGTGGTAACAAGGTTTTGCTCAGTAAAAAGTGAAGTAGTAGTCGATTCTTCAATTAGATTGATGGCCTTTCGGAATTTGCATATTCACTGGTGCAGATTTGTCTTGGGGGGTGAATGAAGCTTTCTGTTAACTTAGAATCAGTCACGAAGATGTAGTAATACCCAGAGAAGTAATTCTATGGATGCAGATTCTAAGCTTGTAGTTCACACTTGTTTTACCTCTGTGTCATGGAAGATGAGTGGAGACAGAGTTTTTTGTTCAGTTGAAACCCAGTAATAGGTATTTCTGTACCAGTAGGTAAAGAAGCTATTATTATTCTTCTGTAGTTATTAGTTTGTTCACTTACAGAGAAATGGTATCAGCTCAAAGAATGATTGGTTTTTTGAGATTAGCATATCTGTTACTGAATTTAGATGATCAGATGAAATAAATTGACATTTCTGTGACTTCAGTAATGGTCCTTGCAGATGAAGAAATTCCCGAAGAAGTTATTCACAGATGCCAATTCCAAACTTGTTTGTCTATTTGCTGTGCCCTGTCATGGTAGTTGGAGAAGAGACAAATATGTTTGTTCTATGGAAATATCAACGTAAGATGATTCTGTAAATGAGGTGAGGAAGCTGATATGTTTACTTGAAGAAGCACTGGCATATTCACTGACAAGAGAAGTGGTATCTGTGTCTTGCAATGGGTTGACTCTCTAAAGTAATTGTATTAGTTGTTGGTACTAATAATCTGTTTGAGGAGGATTGATATTTTAGATTATCCCAGCATCAGTTGTTTCAGATGCAGACAAACTGGAAGAGATGATTCAATGAATGTCGTTTCTAAACGCTTGAATTTTACTTGGTAACCTCATTGTACTGGAAGATGAAAAGAGACAGAAATGCTTTGTTCTGTTGGAAAGGTATCCATAGCTTGTTCAGTAACAGCTAGTGAGTAAGGTGTTATCATTTCAACTGTGGGTAACAAGGTTTTTGCTCAGTAAAAAGGGTTGTAGCAGTCGATTCTTCAATTGTGATGGTCTTTCGGAATTTGCATTATTCACTGGTGCAGATTTGTCTTGGGAGGTGGTAATGAACTTTCTGTTAACTTAGAATCAGTCACAGAGATGTAGTAATACCCAGAAAATAATTCTATGGATGCAGAGTCTAAGCTTGTATGTTCACTTGTTTGACTCTGTGTCATGGAAGATGAAGTGGAGACAGAGTTTATTTGTTTCAGTTGAAAACCCAGTAATAGGTATTTCTGTACCAGTAGGTAAAGAAGCTGTTATTATTCCTTCTGTAGTTATTAGGATTTGTTTCACTTACAAGAGAAATGGTATCAGCATCAAAGATGATTGGCTTTTTGAGATTAGCATATCTGTTACTTGATTCAGAATGATCAAGATGAAAAAATTGACATTTTCTGTGATTTCAGTAATGGTCCTTGCGATGAAGAAATTCCCAGAGAAGTTAATTCAACAGATGCCAATTCCAAACTTGTTTGTCTATTTGCGTACCCTGTGTCCTGGTAGTTGGAGAAGAGACAAATATGTTTGTTTCTATAGAAATATCAACGTAAGATGATTCTGTAAATGATGGTGAGGAAGCTGATATTATTTTACTTGAAGAAGCACTGGCATATTCACTGACAGAGAAGTGGTATCTGTTTCTGCAATTGGTTGACTCTCTAAATATTGTATTAGTTTGTTGGTACTAATAATCTTTGAGGAGGGATTGATATTTTTTAATTATCTCAGCATCAGTTGTTTCAGATCAGACAAACTTGGAAGATGATTCTATAGATGTCATTTCTAAACTGCTTGGATGTTTACTTGGTGAACTCATTATACTGGAAGATAAAAGAGACAGAAATGCTTTGTTCTGTTGAAAGGTATCCATAGCTTTTTCAGTAACAGCTAGTGAGGAAGGTGTTATCATTTCAACTGTGGATAAGGTTTTGCTCAGTAAAAAGGGTAGTAGTAGTCGATTCTTTAATTGATGGTCTTTCGGAATTTGCATTATTCCACTGGTGCAGATTTGTCTTGGGGGTGGTAATGAAGCTTCTGTTAACTTAGAATCAGTCACAAAAGTAGTAATACCCAGAGAAGATAATTCTATGGATGCAGATTCTAAGCTTGTATGTTCACTTGTTTGACTCTGTGTCATGGAAGATGAAGTGGAGACAGAGTTTATTTGTTCAGTTGAAAACCCAGTAATAGGTATTTCCTGTACCAGTAGGTAAGAAGCTGTTATTATTCCTTCTGTAGTATTAGGATTTGTTCACTTACAAGAGAAATGGTATCAGCATCAAAGATGATTGGCTTTTTGAGATTAGCATATCTGTTACTGATTCAGAATGATCAGATGAAAAAAATTGACATTTTCTGTGACTTCAGTAATGGTCCTTGCAGATGAAGAAATTCCCAGAGAAGTTAATTCAACAGATGCCAATTCCAAACTTGTTTGTCTTATTTGCTGTACCCTGTGTCTGGTAGTTGGAGAAGAAAAAAATATGTTTGTTCTATAGAAATATCAACGTAAGATGATTCTGTAAATGTGGTGAGGAAGCTGATATTATTTTACTTGAAGAAGCACTGGCATATTCACTGACAAGAGAGTGGTATCTGTTTCCTGCAATTGGTTGACTCTCTAAAGTAATTGTATTAGTTGTTGGTACTAAATATCTGTTGAGGAGGGATTGATATTTTTAATTATCCAGCATCAGTTGTTTCAGATGCAGACAAACTTGGAAGAGATGATCTAGATGTCGTTTCTAAACTGCTTGAATGTTTACTTGGTAAACTCATTGTACTGGAAGATGGAAAGAGACAGAAATGCTTTGTTCTGTGGAAAGGTATCCATAGCTTGTTCAGTAACAGCTAGTGAGGAAGGTGTTTATCATTTCAACTGTGGTAACAAGGTTTTGCTCAGTAAAAAGGGTTGTAGTAGTCGATTCTTCAATTGATGGTCTTTCGGAATTTGCATTATTCACCTGTGCAGATTTGTCTTGGGAGGTGGTAATGAAGCTTTCTGTTAACTTGAATCAGTCACAGAAGATGTAGTAATACCCAGAGAAGATAATTCTATGGATGCAGAGTCTAAGCTTGTATGTTCACTTGTTTGACTCTGTGTCATGGAAGATGAGTGGAGACAGAGTTTATTTGTCAGTTGAAAACCCAGTAATAGGTATTTTCTGTCACCAGTAGGTAAGAAGCTGTTATTATTCCTTCTGTAGTTTATTAGGATTTGTTCACTTACAGAGAAATGGTATCAGCATCAAAAGATGATTGGCTTTTTGAGATTAGCATATCTGTTACTGATTCAGAATGATCAGATGAAAAATAAATTGACATTTTCTGTGATTTCAGTAATGGTCCTTGCAGATGAAGAATTCCCAGAGAAGTTAATTTCAACAGATGCCATTCCAACTTGTTTGTCTATTTGCTGTACCCTGTGTCATGGTAGTTGGAGAAGAAGACAATATGTTTGTTCTATAGAAATATCAACGTAAGATGATTCTGTAAATGATGGTGAGGAAGCTGATATTAATTTACTTGAAGAAGCACTGGCATATTCACTGACAAGAGAAGTGGTATCTGTGTCTGCAATTGGTTGACTCTCTAAAGTAATTGTATTAGTGTTGGTACTAAATAATCTGTTGAGGAGGGATTGATTTTTAATTTTAATTGATCTCAGCATCAGTTGTTTCAGATGCAGACAAACTTGGAAGAGATGATTCTATAGATGTCATTTCTAAACTGCTTGGATGTTTACTTGGTGAACTCATTATACTGGAAGATGGAAAGAGACAGAAATGCTTTGTTCTGTTGGAAGGTATCCATAGCTTGTTCAGTACACAGCTAGTGAGGAAGGTGTTATCATTTCAACTGTTGTAATAAGGTTTTGCTCAGTAAAAAGGAGTAGTAGTACGAATTCTTTAATTGATGGTCTTTCGGATTTGCATTATTCACTGGTGCAGATTTGTCTTGGGAGGTGGTAATGAAGGCTTTCTGTTAACTTAGAATCAGTCCAGAAGATGTAGTAATACCCAGAGAAGATAATTCTATGGATGCAGATTCTAAGCTTGTATTTTCACTTGTTTTGACTCTGGTGTCATGGAAGATGAAGTGGAGACAGAGTTTATTTGTTCAGTTGAAAACCCAGTAATAGGTATTTCTGTACCAGTAGGTAACAGAGCTGTTATTATTCCTTCTGTAGTTATTAGGATTTGTTCACTTACAAGAAATGGTATCAGCATCAAAAGATGATTGGCTTTTTGAGATTACATATCTGTTACTGATTCAGATGATCAGATGAAAATAAATTGACATTTTCTGTGACTTCATAAGGTCCTTGCAGATGAAGAAATTCCCAAGAAGTTAATTCACAATGCCAATTCCAAACTGTTTGTCTATTTGCTGTACCCTGTGTCATGGTATTTGGAGAAGAAGAAAAATATTTTGTTCTATAGAATATCAACGTAAGATGATTCTGTAATGATGGAGGAGCTGATATTATTTTACTTGAAGAAGCACTGGCATATTCCTGACAAGAGAAGTGGTTATCTGTTTCTGCATTGGTTGACTCTCTAAGTAATTGTATTAGTTGTTGGTACTAAATAATCTGTTGAGGAGGGATTGATATTTTTATTATCCCAGCATCAGTTGTTTCAATGCAGACAAAACTTGGAAGAGATGATTCAAGATTCGTTTCTAAACTGCTTGATGTTTATTGGTAACTCATTGTACTGGAAGATGGAAAGAGAGCAGAATGCTTTGTTCTTGTTGGAAAGGTATCCATAGCTTGTTCAGTAACACATGTGAGGAAGCTGTTTATATTCAACGTGGTAACAGGTTTTGCCTCAGTAAAAAGGGTAGTAGTAGTCGATTCTTCAATGATGGTCCTTCGAATTTGCATTATTCACTGGTGCAGATTTGTCTAGGAGGTGGTATTTAAGCTTTCTGTTAACTTAGATCAGTCACAGAAGATGTATATACCCAGAGAAGATAATTCTATGGTATCAGATTCTAATGCTTGTGTATGTTTCACTTGTTTTACTCTGTGTCGAGGAATGATGTGGAGATGGAGTTTACTTGTTCAGTTGAAAATCTGTAATAGGTATTTCTGTACCATTGGTAAGAAGCTTTATTATTCCTTCTGTAGTTTAATAGGAATTTGTTTCACTATATGGGAAATGGTATCAGTATCAAAAGATGATTGGCTTTTTGAGATTAGCATATCTGTTACTGATTCAGATGATCAGATGAAAATAAATTAACATTTTTCTGTGACTTCATTATTGGTCCTTGCAGATGAAGAAATTCCCAGAGAGTTAATTCAACGATGCCAATTCCAACTTGTTTGTCTATTGCTGTACCCTGTGTCTGGTAGTTGGAGAAGAAGACAAATTTTTGTTCTAAGAAAGATCACGTAGAGTTCTGTAAATGATGGTGAGGAAGCTGATTTATTTTACTTGAAGAGCACTGCATATTCACTGACAAGAGAAGTGGTATCTGTTTCTGCAATTGTTGACTCTCTAAAGTATTAGTAGATTAGTGTTGGTACTAATATCTTTGAGGAGGGATTGATATTTTTAATTATCTCAGCATCAGTTGTTTCAATGCGACAACTTGAAAAGATGATTCTATAGATGTCATTTCTAAACTGCTTGAATGTTTTACTTGGTGAACTCATTGTACTGGAAGATGGAAAAGAGGCAGATATGCTTTGTTCTGAAGGAAGGTATCCATAGCTTTTTTCAGTAACAGCTAGTGAGAAGCTGTTACATTTCAACTGTGGTAACAAGGTTTTGCTCTGTAAAAAGATAAGTAGTAGTCGATTCTTCATTGATGGACTTTCGGAATTTTGCATTAGTCACTGGTGCAGTATTGTTTGGGGAGGTGGTAATGAGCTTTCTGTTAACTTAGAATCGTCACAGAAGATGTAGTAATACCCAGAGAAGATAATCTATGGATGCAGATTCTAAGCTTGTAGGTTCACGTTGTTTAACTCTGTGTCGTCTGAAGACGAAGTGGAGATGGATTTATTTGTTTCAGTTGAACAATCTGTAATACTATTTCTGTACCAGTTGGTAAAGAGCTGTTATTATTCCTTCTGTAGTTATTAGATTTTTTCACTTACATGGGAAATGGTGTCAGTATCAAAGATGATTGGCTTTTTGAGCTTAGCATATTTGTTACTGATTCAGAATGATCATATGAAATAAAGTACCATTTTCTGTGACTTCATATTGGTCCTTGCTATGAAGAAATTCCCCGAGAAGTTAATTCAACAGATGCCAATTCCAAACCTTGTTTGTCTATTTGCTGTCCCTGTGTCATGTTAGTTGCAGTGGGAAGACAAATGTGTTTGTTCTATAGAATATCAACGTAGATGATTCTCTAATGATGGTGAGGAAGCTGATATTATTTTACTTGAAGAAGCACTGGCATTTCACTGACAAAAGAAGTGGTATCTGTTACTGCAATTGGTTACTTTCAAAATTCATTGTATAATTGTTGTCCTAAATGATCTGTTTGAGGAAGATTGATATTTTAGTTTTCTGAGCTCTGTGGTTTCCCGATGCGGACAAACTTGGAAGAGATTGATTCATAGATGTCATTTCTAAACTGCTTGAATGTTTACTTGGTGAACTCATTATACTGGAAGATGGAAAAGAGGCAGGATGCTTTGTTCTGTAGGAAAGTATCCATAGCTTGTTCAGTAACAGTTAGTGAGAGCTGTATCATCTCAACTGTGGTAACAAGGTTTTGCTCAGTAAAAAGTGAAGTATTAGGTCGATTCTTCTTCATTGATGGACTTTCGGAATTTCATTAGTCACTGGTGCGAATTGTCTTGGGAGGTGGTAATGAAGCTTCTGTTAACTTAGAATCAGTCACAGAAGCTGTAGTAATTCCCAAGAATAAATTCTAGGGATGCAGATTCTAAGCTACTGTATTGTTCACTTGTTTTATCTCTGTGTCAAGAGATGAAGTGGAGATGGAGTTTACTTGTTCAGCTGAAAAATCTGTAATAGGTATTTCTGTACCAGTTGATAAAGAAGCTGTCATTATTCCTTCTGTAGTTAATAGGATTTGTTCACTTATATGGGAAATGGTATCAGTATTAAAAGATGATTGGCTTTTTTGAGCTTAGCATATTTGTTACTGATTCAGAATGATCAGATGAAATAATTAACATTTTTGTGACTTCATTATTGGTCCTTGCAGATGAAGAATTCCCAGAGAGTTATTCAACAGATGCCAATTCCAAACTACTTGTTTGTCTATTTGCTGTACCCTGTTGTCATGGTAGTTGGAGAAGAAGACAATATGTTTGTTCTATAGAATATCAACGTAAGATGATTCTTGAAATGATGGTGCGGAAGCTGATATTTTTACTTGAAAAGCACTGGCATATTCACTGACAAGAGAGGGGATCTGTTTTTTCTGCAATTGGTTGACTCTCTAAGTAATTGTATTAGTTGTTGGTACTAAATGATCTGTTGAGGAGGAATTATATTTTTAGTTATCTCAGCAATCAGTTGTTTCAGATGCAGACAAACTTGGAAGAGATGATTCAATAATGTTGTTTCTAAACTGCTTGAATGTTTTACTTGGTAACTCATAGTACTGGAAGATGAAAAGAGACAAGAAATGCTTGTTTCTGTTGGAAAGGTATCCATAGCTTGTTTAGTAACAGCTAGTGAGGAAGCTGTTATCATTTCAAACTGTGGTAACAAGGTTTTTGCTCAGTAAAAGTGTAGTAGTAGTCGGTTTTCAATTGGATGGCCTTTCGGAATTTGCATTATTCACTGGTGCAGATTTGTTTGGGGGGTGGTATGAAGCTTTCTGTTAACTTAGAATCAGCACAGAAGATATAGTAATACCCAGAGAGATAATTCTATGGATGCAGATTCTAAGCTTGTATGTTCACTTGTTTTAACTCTGTGTCATGGAAGATGAAGTGGAGCAAAGTGTTTTATTTGTTCAGTTGAAAATCAGTAATAGGTATTTCGTACCAGTTGGTAAAGAAGCTGTTATTATTCCTTCTGTAGTATTAAGGATTTGTTCACTTACAAGAGAAATGGTATCAGCATCAAAAGATGATTTGGATTTTTGAGCTTACATATCTGTTTACTGATTCAGAATGATCCGATGAAAAAATGACATTTTCTGTGACTTCAGTAATGGTCCTTGTCAGATGAAGAAATTCCCAGAGAAGTTAATTCACAAGATGCCAATTCCAAAACTTGTTTGACTATTTGCTGTACCCTTGTGTCATGGTAGTTGGAGAAGAAGACAAATATGTTTGTTCTATAGAATATCACGTAAGATGATTCTGTAAATGAGGGTGAGGAATCTGATATTATTTTACTTGAAAAGCCACTGGCATATTCACTGACAAAAGAAGTGGTATCTGTTTTCTGCAATGGTTGACTCTCTAAGTATTGTTAATTGTTTTTTTTTTGGTTGGTACTAAATGGATCTTTGAGAGGAATTGATATTTTCAGTTATCTCAGCATCAGTTTTTTCAGATGCAGACAACTTGGAAGAGATGATTCAATAATGTCGTTTCTAAACTGCTTGAATGTTTACTTGGTAAACTCATTGTACTGGAAGATGGAAAGAGACAGAAATGCTTTGTTCTGTTGGAAAGGTATCCATAGCTTGTTCAGTAACAGCTAGTGAGGAAGGTGTTATCATTTCAACTGTGGTAACAAGGTTTTGCTCAGTAAAAAGGGTTGTAGTTGTCGATTCTTCAATTGATGGTCCTTCGGAATTTGCATTATTCACTGTGCAGATTTGTCTTTGGGAGGTGGTAATGAAGCTTTCTGTTAACTTAGAATCAGTCACAAGATGTAGTATACCCAGAGAAGAATAATTCTATGGATGCAGATCTAATCTTGTATGTTCACTTGTTTTGAACTCTGTGGTCATGGAAGATGAGTGGAGACAGAGTTTTATTGTTCAGTTGAAAACCCAGTTATAGGTATTTTCTGTACCATAGGTAAAGAAGCTGTTTATTATTCCTTCTGTAGTTATTAGGATTTGTTCACTTACAAGAGAATGGTATCAGCATCAAAAGATGATTGGCTTTTTGAGATTAGCATATCTGTTACTGATTCAGAATGATCAGATGAAAATAAATTACATTTTTTCTGTGACTTCATTATTGGTCCTTGCAGATGAAGAAAATTCCCAGAGAAGTTAATTCAACAGAGCTGCAATTCCAAACTGTTTGTCTATTTGCTGTACCCTGTGTCATGGTAGTTGGAGAAGAAGACAAATATGTTTGTTCTCTTAGAATATCAACGTAAGAAGATGATTCTGTAAATGATGGTGAGGAAGCTGATATATTTTACTTGAAGAAGCACTGGCTATTCACTGACAAGAGAAGTGGTATCTGTTTCTGCAAATTGGTTGACTCTCTAAAGTAATTGTATTAGTTTGTTGGTACTAAATGATCTGTTGAGGAGGGATTGATATTTTTAGTTATCTCAGGCATCAGTTTTGTTTCAGATGCAACAAACTTGGAAGAGATGATTCAATAGATGTTGTTTCTAACTGCTTGAATATTTACGTGTAACCATTGTACTGAAATGGAAGAGACAGAATGCTTTGTTCTGTTGGAAAGGTATCCAAGCTTGTTTAGTAACAGCTAGGTGAGGAAGCTGTTTATCATTTCACCTGTGGTAACACAGGTTTTTGCCTCAGTAAAAGTGTAGTAGTAGTCGGTTCTTTCAATTGATGGCCGTTCGGAATTTGCATTATTCACTGGTCAGATTTGGTATTGGGGGTGGTAATGAAGCTTTCTGTTAACTTAGAATCAGTCACAGAAGATATAGTAATACCATAGAGAAGATAATTCTATGGATGCAGATTCTAATCTTGTATTTTCACTTTTTGACTCTGTGTCATGGAAGATAAGTGGAGACAGTGTTTATTTGTTCAGTTTGAAAATCAGTAATAGGTATTTCTGTACCAGTTGGTAAAGAGCTGTTATTATTCCTTCTGTATTTATTAGGATTTGTTTCACTTACAAGAGAATGGTATCACATCAAAAGATGATTGGCTTTTTGAGTTAGCATATCTGTTACTGATTCAGAATGAATCAGATGAAATAAATTGACATTTTCTGTGACTTCATAATGGTCCTGGCAGATGAAGAAATTCCCAGAGAAGTTAATTCAACAGATGCCAATTCCAACTTGTTTGACTATTTTGCTGTACTGTGGTCATGGTAGTTGGAGAAGAAGACAAATATGTTTGTTCTATAGAATATCACGTAAGATGATTCTGTAAAATGATGTGAGGAAGCTGATATTATTTCTACTTGAAGAAGCACTGGCATATTCACTGACAAGAGAAGTGGTATCTGTTTCTGCTGCAATTGGTTGACTCTCTAAGTATTGTATTAGTTGTTGGTACTAAAATCTGTTGAGGAAGGATTGATCTTTTTAGTTATCTGAGCATCTGTGGTTTCAGACAGAACCTTGGAAGAGATGATTCAATGATGTCATTTCTAAACTGCTTGAATGTTTACTTGGTGAACTCATTGTACTGGAAGATGGAAAAGAGGCAGAGATCCTTTTTTTCTGTAGGAAAGGTATCCATAGCTTGTTCAGTAACAGCTAGTGAGGAGCTGTTATCATCTCACCTGTGGTAACAAGGTTTTGCTCAGTAAAAAGTGAAGTAGTAATCCGTTCTTCAATTGATGGACTTTTCGGAATTTACATAAGTCACGGTGCAGAATTGTCTTCGGGAGGTGGTAATGAGCTTTCTGTTAACTTAGAATCAGTCCCAAGAAATGTAGTAATTCCCAGATAAGACATTCTATGGATGCAGATTCTAAGCTTGTTACTGTCACTTGTTTTACTCTGTATCGGAAGATGAAGTGGAGATGGAGTTTACTTGTTCAGTTGAAAATCTGTAATAGGTATTTCGTACCAGTTGGTAAAGAAGCTGTTATTATTCCCTTCTGTAATTAATAGGATTTGTTCACTTACATGGAAAGGTAATCAGTATCAAAAGATGATTGGCTTTTTGAGCTTAGCATATTTGTTACTGATTCAAATGATCAGATGAAAATAAATTAACATTTCTGTGACTTCATTATTGGTCCTTGCAGATGAAAAATTCCCAGAGAAGTTAATTCAACAGATGCCAATTCCAAACTTGTTTGTCTATTTGCTGTACCCTGTGTATGGTAGTTGGAAAGGAAGACAAATTGTTTTGTTCTATAGAAATATCAGCGTAAGATGATTCTCTAAATGATGGTGAGGAAGCTGATTATTACTTGAAGAAGCACTGGCATATCCACTGACAAAGAAGTGTCTCTGTTTCTGCAATTGGTTGACTCTCTAAAGTAATTGTATTAGTTTTGGTCCTAATGATCTGTTGGGGAGGGATTGATATTTTAGTTATCTCAGCATCGTGTTTCAGATGCAGACAACTTGGAAGAGTTGATTCAATAGATGTCGTTTCTAAACGCTTGAATGTTTACTTGGTAAACTCATTGTACTGGATGATGGAAAGAGACAGAAATGCTTTGTTCTGTTGGAAAGGTTCCATAGCTTGTTCATAACAGCTAGTGAGGAAGGTTTATCCATTTCAACTGTGGTAACAAGGTTTTGCTCTGTAAAAGTGAAGTAGTAGTCGATTTTCATTGATGGACTTTCGGAATTTGCATTAGTCACTGGTGCGTATTGTTTGGGAGGTGGTATGAAGCTTTCTGTTAACTTAGAATCAGTCACAGAGATGAGTATACCCAGAGAAGATAATTCTATGGATGCAGATTCTAAGTTGTAGTTTCACTTGTTTTACTCTGTGTCGTGAAGACGAGTGGAGATGAGTTTATTTGTTCAGTGTAAAAATCTGTAATAGCTATTCTGTACCAGTTGGTAAAGAAGCTGTTATTATTCCTTCTTTAGTTAATAGGATTTGTTCACTTACGGAAATGGTTCATACATCAAAGATGATTGGCTTTTTGAGCTTAGCATATCTGTTACGATGTCAGAATTATCAGATGAAAATAATTAACATTTTCTGTGACTCATTATGGGTCCTTGCAGATGAAGAAATTCCCAGAAAGTTAATTCAACAGAGGCCAATTCCCAACTTGTTTGTCTATTTGCGTACCCTGTTATGGTAGTTGGAGAGAAGACAATGTGTTTGTTCTATAGAAATATCAACGTAAGATGATTCTTAAATGATGGTGAGGAAGCTGAATAATTATTTTACTTGAGAAGCACTGGCATATTCACTGACAAGAGAAGTGGTATCTGTTTCTGCAATTGGTTGACTCTCTAAAGTAATTGTATTAGTTGTTGGTACTAAATGATCTGTTGGGGAGGGATTGATATTTCAGTTATCTCAGCATCAGTTGTTCAGATGCAGACAAACTTGGAAGATGATTCAATAGATGTCGTTTCTAAACTGCTTGAATGTTTACTTGTAACTCATTGTACTGGAAGATGGAAAAGAGACAGAAATGCTTTTGTTTGTTGGAAAGGTATCCATAGCTTGTTCAGTACAGCTAGTGAGAAGGTGTTATCATTTCAACTGTGGTAACAAGGTTTGCTCTGTAAAAAGTGAAGTAGTAGTCGATTCTTCAATTGATGGACTTCGGAATTTGCATTAGTCACTGTGTCAGAATTGTATGGGAGGTGGTAATGAAGCTTTTCTGTTAACTTAGAATCAGTCACAGAAGATGTAGTAATACCCAAGAAGATAATTCTATGGATGCAGATTCTAAGCTTGTAGGTTCACTTGTTTTACTCTGTGTCGTGAAGACGAAGTGGAGATGAGAGTTTATTTGTTCAGTTGAAAAATCTGTAATAGCTAGTTCTGTACCAGTTGGTAAAGAAGCTGTTTATTATTCCTTCTGTAGTTAATAAGGATTTGTTCACTTACAGGGAAATGGTATTAGTATCAAAGATGATTGGCTTTTTGAGCTTAGCTATCTGTTACTGATTCAGAATTATCAGATGAAAATAAATACCACTTTTTCTGTGACTCATTATTGGTCCTTGGAGATGAAGAAATTCCCAGAGAAGTTAATTCAACAGATGCCAATTCCAAACTTTGTTTGTCTATTTGCTGTACCCTGTGTCATGGATAGTTGGAGTGACGAAACAAATGTAGTTTGTTCTAAGAAATATCAACGTAAGATGATTCTGTAAATGATGGTGAGGAAGCTGATATTTATTCACTTGAAGAAGCACTGGCATATTCACTGAACAAGAGAGTGTTATCTGTTTCTGCAATGGTTGACTCTCTAAAGTAATAGTATTAGTTTGTTGGTACTAAATAATCTGTTGAGGAGGATTATATTTTAATTATCTCAGCATCTTTTTTTTCAGATGTCAGACAAACTTGGAAGAGATGATTCTATAGATGTCATTTCTAAACGCTTGAATGTTTACTTGGTGAACTCGATTGTACTGGAAGATGGAAAAGAGGCAAGTGCTTTGTTCTGTATGGAAAGTATTCATAGCTTGTTCAGTACCAGCTAGTGAGGAAGCTGTTATCATCTCAACTGTGGTACAAGGTTGCTCATGTAAAAGTGAAGTAGTATTCGATTCTTCAATTGATGGACTTACGGAATTTGCATAAGTCACTGGTGCAGAATTGTCTTGGGAGGTGTTAATGAAGCTTTCTTGTTAACATTAGAATCAGTCACAGAAGATGTAGTAATATCCAGAGAAGATATTCTATGGATGCAGATTCTAAGCTTGTATGTTCACTTGTTTTAACTCTGTGTCGAGGAAGATGGAATTGAGAGATGGAGTTTATCTTGTTTAGTGAAAAATCTGTAATAGGTATTTCTGTACCAGTTGGTAAAGAAGCTGTTATTATTCCTTCTGGTAGTAATAGGATTTGTTCACTTACTGGGAAATGGTATCAGTATCAAAAGATGATTGGCTTTTTGAGCTTAGCATATTTGTTACTGATTCAGATGATCAGATGAAAATAAATTATTTTCGTGACTTCATTATTGGTCCTTGCAGATGAAGAAATTCCCAGAGAAGTTATTCAACAGATGCCAATTCCAAACTTGTTTGTCTATTTGCTGTACCTGTGTCATGGTAGTTGGAGAAGACAAATAATGTTGTTCTATAGAATATCAACGTAAGATGATTCTGTAAATGATGGTGAGGAAGCTGATATTATTTTACTTGAAGAAGCACTGGCATATTCACTGACAAGAGAAGTTGTACTGTTTCTGCAATTGGTTGACTTCTAAGTAATTGTATTAGTTGTTGGTACTAAATGATCTGTTGAGGAGGGATAGATATTTTTAGTTATCTCAGCATCAGTTGTTTCAGATGCAACAAACTTGGAAGAGATGATTCATGATGTCGTTTCTAAACTGCTTGAATGTTTACTTGGTAAACTCATTGTACTGGAAGATGGAAAAGAGACAGAAATGCTTTGTTTCTGTGGAAAGTATCCAATCTGTTTAGTAACCAGCTAGTGAGGAAGCTGTTATCATTTCAACTGTGGTAACAAGGTTTTTTTCATAAAAAGTGATAGTAGTAGTCCGTTTCTTCAATGATGCCTTTCGAATTTGCATTATTCACTGGTGCAGTTTGTCTTGGGGGTGGTATTGAAGCTTTCTGTTAACTTAGAATCAGTCACAGAAGATATAGTAATACCCAGAGAAGATAATTCTATGGATGCAGATTCTAAGCTTGTATGTTCACTTGTTTTACTCTGTGTCATGGAAGATGAAGTGGAGACAGTGTTTATTTGTTCAGTTGAAAAATCAGTAATAGGTATTCTGTACCAGTTGGTAAGAAGCTGTTATTATTCCTTCTGTAGTTATTAGGATTTGTTCACTTACAAGAGAAATGGTATCAGCATCAAAAGATGATTGGATTTTTGAGCTTAACATATCCGTTACTGATTCAGAATGATCAGATGAAAATAAATTGACATTTTCTGTGACTTCAGTAATGGTCCTTGCAGATGAAGAAATTCCCAGAGAAGTTAATTCAACAGATGCCCAATTCCAAACTTGTTTGACTATTTGCTGTACCCTGTGTCATGGTAGTTGGAGAAGAAGACAAATATGTTTGTTCTATAGAAATATCAACGTAAGATGATTCTGTAATGATGGTGCCGGAAGCTGATATTATTTTACTTGTAAGAGCACTGGCATATCCACTGACAAAGAAGTGGTATCTGTTTCTCTGCAATTGGTTGACTCTCTAAAGTAATTGTATTAGTTGTTGGTACAAATATCTTGTTGAGGAGAATTGATATTTTTAATTATCTCAGCATCATTGTTTCAGATGCAGACAAACTTGGAAGAGATGATTCTTGATGTCATTTCTAAACTGCTTGAATGTTTACTTGGTGAACTCATTGTACTGGAAGATGGAAAAAGAAGTGCAGAGATCTTTGTTCTGTAAGAAAGGTATCCATAGCTTGTTCAGTAACAGCTAGTGAGGAAGCTGTTATCATCTCAACTGTGGTAACAAGGTTTTGCTCAGTAAAAAGTGAGTATTAGTCGATTCTTCAATTGATGGCTTTCGGAATTTCATAAGTCACTGGTGCAGATTGTCTTGGGAGTGTGGTAATGAAGCTTTCTGTTAACTTAGAATCGTCACAGAAGATGTAGTATTACCCAAGAAATAATTCTATGGATGCAGATTCTAAGCTTGTATTGTCACTTGTTTTACTCTGTGATCGAGGAGATGAAGTGGAGATGGGTTTTACTTGTTCAGTTGAAAAATCTGTAATAGGTATTTCTGTACCAGTTGGTAAAGAAGCTGTTATTATTCCTTCTGTAGTTAATAGGATTTGTTCACTTACATGGGAAATGGTATCAGTATCAAAAGATGATTGGCTTTTTGAGCTTAGCATATTTGTTACTGATTCAGAATGATCAGATGAAAATAAATTAACATTTTCTGTGACTTCATTATTGGTCCTTGCAGATGAAGAAATTCCCAGAGAAGTTAATTCAACAGATGCCAATCCCAAACTTGTTTGTTTATTTGCTGTACCCTGTGTCATGGTAGTTGGAGAAGAAGACAAATATGTTTGTTCTATAGAAATATCAACGTAAGATGATTCTCTAAATGATGGTGAGGAAGCTGATATTATTTTACTTGAAGAAGCACTGGCATATTCACTGACAAGAGAAGTGGTATCTGTTTCTGCAATTGGTTGACTCTCAAAGTAATTGTATTAGTTGTTGGTACTAAATGATCTGTTGGGGAGGGATTGATATTTTGTTACTCAGCATCAGTTGTTATAGATGCAGACAAACTTGGAAGAATGATTCAATAGATGTCGTTTCTAAACTGCTTGAATGTTTACTTGGTAACTCATTGTACTGGGAAGATGGAAAAGAGACAGAAATGCTTTGTTCTGTTGGAAAGGTATCCATAGCTTGTTCAGTAACAGCTATTGAGGAAGGTGTTATCATTTCAACTGTGGTAAAAAGGTTTTGCTATGTAAAAAGTGAGTAGTAGTCGATTCTTCTTCAATTGATGGCTTTCGGAATTTGCATTAGTCACTGTGTCAGTATGTATTGGGAGGTGGTAATGACTTTCTGTTAACTTAGAATCAGTCACAGAAGATGTAGTAATACCCAGAAGATAATTCTATGGATGCAGATTCTAAGCTTGTATGTTCACTTGTTTTACTCGTGTCTGGAAGAGAAGTGGAGATGGAGTTTATTTGTTCAGTTGAAAATCGTAATATTATTTCTGTACCAGTTGGTAAAGAAGCTGTTATTATTCCTTCTGTAGTTATAGGATTTGTTCACTTACAAGGAAATGGTATAGCACAAAAGATGATTGGCTTTTTGAGCTTAGCATATCTGTTCTGATTCAGAATTTCAGATGAAAATAAATTAACATTTTCTGTGACTTCATTATTGGTCCTTGCAGATGAAGAAATTCCCAGAGATTAATTCACAGATGCCAATTCCAAACTTGTTTGTCTATTTGCTGTACCCTGTGTCATGATGTTGGAGAGAAGACAAATAGTTTGTTCTAAGAAATATCAACGTAAGATGATTCTGTAAATGATGGTGAGGAAGCTGATATTTTACTTGAAGAAGCACTGGCATATTCACTGACAGAGAAGTGGTATCTGTTTCTGCAATTGGTTGACCTCTAAATAATTGTATTAGTTGTTGGTACTAAATAATCTGTTGAGGAAGATGATATTTTTAATTATCTCAGCATCATTTGTTTCAGATGCAGACAAACTTGGAAGAGATGATTCTATAGATGTCTTTCTAAACTGCTGAATGTTTACTTGGTGAACTCATTGTACTGGAAGATGAAGAGGCAAGATGCTTTGTTCTGTAGGAAAGGTATCCATACTTGTTCAGTAACAGCTAGTGAGGAAGCTGTTATCATCTAACTGTGGTAACAAGGTTTTGCTCAGTAAAAAGTGAAGTAGTAGTCGATTCTTCAATTGATGGACTTTCGGAATTTGCATAGTCACTGGTGCAGATTTGTCTTGGGAGGTGTAATGAAGCTTTCTGTTAACTTAGAATCAGTCACAGAAGATGTAATTCCCAGAGAAGATATTCTATGGATGCATTCTAAGCTTGTATGTTCACTTGTTTTACTCTGTCGAGAAGATGAAGTGGAGATGGAGTTTACTTGTTCAGTTGAAATCTGTAATAGGTATTTCTGTACCATTTGTTAAAGAAGCTGTTATTATTCCTTCGTGTAGTTATATGATTTGTTCACTTACATGGAAAATGGTATCAGTATCAAAAGAGATTGGCTTTTTGAGCTTGCATATTTTTTACTGATTCGAATGATCAGATGAAAATAAATTAACATTTTCTGTGACTTCATTATTGGCCCTTGCAGATGAAGAAATTCCCAGAGAAGTTAATTCAACAAATGCCAATCCAAACTTGTTTGTCTATTTGCTGTACCCTTGGTCATGGTAGTTGGAAAAGACAAAAATGTTTGTTCTATAGAAATATCAACGTAAGATGATTCGTAAATGATGGTGAGGAAGCTGATATTATTTTACTTGAAAAGCACTGGCATATTCACTGACAAGAGAAGTGGTATCTGTTTCTGCAATGGTTGACTCTCTAAAGTAATTGTATTATTGTTGTTACTAAATGATCTGTTGGGGAGGGATTGATATTTTAGTTATCTCAGCATCAGTTGTTTCAGTGCAGACAAACTTGGAAGAGATGATTCAATAGAGTCGTTTCAAACTGCTTGAATGTTTACTTGGTAAACTCATTGTACTGGAAGATGGAAAAGACAGAAATGCTTTGTTCTGTTGGAAAGGTATCCATAGCTTGTTTCAGTAACAGCTAGTGAGGAAGGTGTTATCATTTCAACTGTGGTAACAAGGTTTTTGCTCGTAAAAAGAAGTAGTAGTCGATTCTTCAATTGATGGACTTTCGGAATTTGCAATTCACTACTGGTGCAGTATGTTTGGGAGGTGGTAATGGCTTTCTGTTAACTTAGAATCAGTCACAGAAGATGTAGTAATACCCAGAGAAGATATTCTATGATGCAGATTCTAAGCTGTATGTTCACCTTGTTTTACTCTGTGTCGTGAAGAGAAGTGGAAGGTTTTTTTTCAGTTGAAAAATCGTATGTATTTCTGTACCATTGGTAAAGAAGCTTTTATTATTCCTTCTGTAGTTATAGGATTTGTTCACTTACAAGAGAAATGGTATCAGCATCAAAAGATGATTGGCTTTTTTGAGTTAGCATATCTGTTACTGATTCAGAATATCAGATGAAAATAAATTACATTCTGTGCTCATTTATTGGTCCTTGCAGATGAAGAAATTCCCAAGAAGTAATTCAACAGATGCCAATTCCAAACTTGTTTGTCTATTTGCTGTACCCTGTGTCATGGTAGTTGGAGAAGAAGACAATTGTTTGTCTTAAAAGAAATATCAACGTAGATGATTCTGTATGATGGTGAGAAGCTGATATTATTTTACTTGAAGAAGCACTGGCATATTCACTGACAAAAAGTGGTATCTGTTTCTGCAATTGGTTGACTTTCTAAGTAATTGTATTAGTTGTTGGTACTAAATCTGTTGAAGGATTATTATTTTAGTTTCTCAGCATCATTGTTTCAGATGCAGACAAACTTGGAAGAAATGATTCAATAGATGTCATTTCTAAACTGCTTGAATGTTTACTTGGTAAACTCATTGTACTGGAAATGGAAAGAGAGACGAATGCTTTGTTCTGTAAGAAGGTAATATATAGCTTGTTCAGTAACAGCTAGTGAGGAAGCTGTTATCATTTCAACTGTGTACAACAGGTTTTGCTCAGTAAAAAAGTAGTAGTAGTCGTTCTTCAATTGATGGACTTTCGGAATTTGCATTAGTCACTGGTGCAGATTTGTCTTGGGGAGGTGGTAATGAAGCTTTCTGTTAACTTAGAATCAGTCACAGAAGATGTAGTAATCCCAGAGAAGATAATTCTATGGATGCAGATTCTAAGCTTGTATGTTCTCTGTTTTACTCGTGTCGGAGATGAAGTGGAAATGGAGTTTATTTTTTCAGTTGAAAAATCGTAATAGGTATTTCTGTACCAGTTGGTAAAGAAGCTGTTATTATTCTTCTGTAGTTATTAGGATTGTTTCACTTACATGAAATGGTATCATATCAAAGATGATTGGTTTTTGATTGATATTTTACTGATTCAGAATGATCAGATAAAAATAATACATTTTCTGGACTTCATATGGTCCTTGCGATGAAGAATTCCCAGAGAAGTTAATTCAACAGATGCCAATTCCAAACTTGTTTGCTATTTGCTGTACCCTGTGTCATGGTAGTTGGAGAAGAAGACAATAATGTTTGTTCTATAGAATAATCAACGTAAGTGTTCTGTAAATGATGGTGAGGAAGCTGATATTATTTTACTTGAAGAAGCACTGCATATTCACTGCAAAAGAAGTGGTATCTTTTTCTGCAATTGTTGTTACTCTCTAAAGTAATTGTATTAGTTGTTGGTACTAAATGATCTGTTGAGGAGGGATTGATATTTTAGTTATCTGACATCAGTTGTTTCAGATGCAGACAAACTTGGAAGAGATGATTCAATAGATGTCGTTTCTAAACTGCTTGAATGTTTACTTGGTAAACTCATTGTACTGGAAGATGGAAAAGAGACAGAAATGCTTTGTTCTGTTGGAAAGTATCCATAGCTTGTTAGTAACAGCTAGTGAGGAAGTGTTATCATTTCAACTTGGTAACAAGGTTTTGCTCAGTAAAAAGGTAGTAGTAGTCGATTCTTCAATTGATGGCCTTTCGGAATTTGCATTATTCACTGGTGCAGATTTTTTGGAGGTGTAATGAAGCTTTCTGTTAACTTAAATCAGTCACAGAAGATGTAGTAATACCCAGAAAGATAATTCTATGGATGCAGATTCTAAGCTTGTATGTTCACTTGTTTTACTCTGTTCGTGGAAGATGAAGTGGAGATGGAGTTTATTTGTTCAGTTGAAAAATCTGTATAGGTATTTCTGTACCAGTTGGTAAAGAACTGTTATTATTCCTTCTGTAGTTATTAGGATTTTTTCACTTACAGGAGAAATGGTTCATCAAAAGATGTGGCTTTTTGAGCTTAGCATATTTGTTACTGATTCAGAATGATCAGATGAAAATAATTACATTTTCTGTGACTTCATATTGGTCCTTGCAGATGAAGAAATTCCCAGAGAAGTTAATTCAACAATGCCAATTCCAAACTTGTTTGTCTATTTGCTGTACCCTGTGTCATGGTAGTTGGAGAGAAGACAAATTGTTTGTTCTATAAAATATCACGTAAGATGATTCTGTAAATGATGGTGAGGAAGCTGATATATTTTACTTAGAAGCACTGGCATATTCACTGACAAAAGAAGTGGTATCTGTTTCTGCAATTGGTTGACTCTCTAAAGTATTGTATTAGTTGTTGGTCCTAAATGATCTGTTGAGGAAGGATTGATTTTTTTAGTTACCTGCATCATTGTTTTCAGTGCAGAACAACTTGAAGAGATGATTCATAGATGTCATTTCTAAACTGCTTGAATGTTTACTTGTGAACTCATTGTACTGGAAGATGGAAAAGAGCAGAGATCTTTGTTCTGTAGGAAAGGTATCCATAGCTGTTTAGTAACAGCTAGTGAGGAAGCGTTATCATCTCAACTGTGGTAACAAGGTTTTGCTCTTAAAATGAGTAGTAGTCGATTCTTCAATTGATGGCTTTCGGAATTGCATTATCACTGGTGCAGATTGTCTTGGGAGGTGGTAATGAAGCTTTCTGTTAACTTAAATCAGTCACAGAATGTAGTAATCCCAAGAAGATAATTCTATGGATGCAGATTCTAAGCTTGTATGTTCACTTGTTTTACTCTGTGTCATGGAAGATGAAGTGAGAGAGTTTATTTGTTCAGTTGAAAAATCGTAATAGGTATTTCTGTACCAGTTGTAAAGAAGCGTTTATTCTCCTTCTGTAGTATTTAGGATTTGTTCACTTACAAGAAATGGTATCAGCATCAAAATGATTGGTTTTTTGAGCTTAGCATATCTGTTACTGATTCAAGATGATCAGATGAAAATAAATTACATTTTCTGTGACTTCAGTATGGTCCTTGCAGATAGAAATTCCCAGAGAAGTTAATTCAACAGATGCAATTCCAAACTTGTTTGCTATTTGCTGTACCCTGTGTCATGGTAGTTGGAGAAGAAGACAATATGTTTTGTTCTATAGAAATATCAACGTAAGATGATTCTGTAAATGATGGTGAGGAAGCTGATATTATTTTACTTGAAGACACTGGCATATTCACTGACAAAAGAAGTGGTATCTGTTCCTGCAATTGGTTGACTCTCTAAGTAATTGTATTAGTTGTTGGTACTAAATGATCTGTTGAGGAGGGATTGATATTTTTATAGTTATCTCAGCATCAGTGTTGTTTCAGATGCAGACAAACTTGGAAGAAGTGATTCAATAGATGTCGTTTCTAAACTGCTTGAATGTTTACTTGGTAAACTCATTGTACTGGAAGATGGAAAGAGACAGAAATGCTTTGTTCTGTTGGAAAGGTATCCATACTTGTTCAGTAACAGCTAGTGAGGAAGTGTTATCATTTCAACTGTGGTAACAAGTTTTTGCTCAGTAAAAAGTGGTTATGAAGTCGATTCTTCTTGATGGCCTTCGGAATTTGCATTATTCACTGGGGCAGATTTTGCTTGGGAGGTGGTAATGAAGCTTTCTGTTAACTTAGAATCAGTCACAGAAGATGTAGTATCCCAGAGAAGATAATTCTATGGATGCAGATTCTAAGCTTGTATGTTCACTTGTTTTACTCTGTGTCAGGAAGATGAAGTGGAGATGGAGTTTATTTGTTCAGTTGAAAAATCTGTAATAGGTTTTCTGTACCAGTTGGTAAAGAAGCTGTTATTATTCCTTCTGTAGTTATTAGGATTTTTTCACTTACAAGGAATGGTCAGTATCAAAAGATGATTGGCTTTTGAGCTTAGCATATTTTTACTGATTCAGAATGATCAGATGAAAATAGTACTTTTCTGTGACTCAGTATGGTCCTTGCAGATAAAGAAATTCCCAGAAGTTAATTCAACAGATGCCAATTCCAAACTTGTTTGTCTATTTGCTGTACCTGTGTCATGGTATTTGAGAAGAAGACAAATGTTTGTTTCTATAGAATATCAACGTAAGATGATTCTGTAAATGATGGTGGAGAAGCTGATATTATTTACTTGAAGAAGCACTGGCGCATATTCACTGACAAAAGAAGTGGTATCTGTTTCTGCAATTGGTTGACTTTCAAGTATGGTATTAGTTGTTGGTCCTAAATGATCTGTGAGGAGGATTGTATTTTTAGTTATCTCAGCATCTGTGTTTCAGATGCAGACAAACTTGGAAAGATGATTCAATAGATGTCATTTCTAACTGCTTGAATTGTTACTTGGTAACTCATTGTACTGGAAGATGGAAAGAGGCAGAGATCCTTTGTTCTGTTAGGAAAGGTATCCATAGCTTGTTCAGTACAGCTAGTGAGGAAGCTGTTATCATCTCAACTGTGGTAAACAGGTTTTGCTCAGTAAAAAGTGAAGTAGTAGTCGATTCTTCAATTGATGGACTTTCGGAATTTGCATAAGTCACTGGTGCAGAATTGTCTTGGGAGGTGGTAATGAAGCTTTCTGTTAACTTAGAATCAGTCACAGAAGATGTAGTATTCCCAGAGAAGATAATTCTATGGATGCAGATTCTAAGCTTGTATGTTCACTTGTTTTACTCTGTGCAGGAAGATGAAGTGGAGATGGAGTTTATTGTTCAGTGAAAAATCTGTAATAGTATATTCTGTACCAGTTGAAAGAAGCTGTTATTATTCCTTCTGTAGTTATAGGATTTGTTCACTTACAGGAGAAATGGTATCAGTATCAAAAATGATTGGCTTTTTGAGCTTAGCATATTTGTTACTGATTCAGAATGATCAGATGAAAATAAATTAACATTTTGTGACTTCATTATTGGTCCTTGCAGATGAAGAATTCCCAAGAAGTTTTCAACAGATGCCAATTCCAAACTTGTTTGTCTATTTGCTGTACCCTGTGTCATGGTAGTTGGAGAAGAAGACAAATATGTTTGTTCTATAGAAATATCAACGTAAGATGATTCTGTAAATGATGGTGAGGAGCTGATATTATTTTACTTGAAGAAGCACTGGCATTCACTGACAAGAGAAGTGGTATCTGTTTCTGCAATTGGTTGACTCTCTAAAGTAATTATTATGTTGTTGGTACTAAATGATCTGTTTGAGGAGGATTGATATTTTAAGTTATCTCAGCATCAGTTGTTTCAGATGCAGACAAACTTGGAAGAGATGATTCAATAGATGTCGTTTCTAAACTGCTTGAATGTTTACTTGGTAAACTCATTGTACTGGAAGATGGAAAAGAGACGAAATGCTTTGTTCTGTTGGAAAGGTATCCATAGCTTGTTCAGTAACAGCTAGTGAGGAAGCGTTATCATTTCAACTGTGGTAACAAGGTTTTGCTCAGTAAAAAGTGTAGTAGTATTCGTTTCTTCAATTGTGCCTTTCGGAATTTGCATTATTCACTGGTGCAGATGTCTTGGGAGGTGGTAATGAAGCTTTCTGTTAACTTAGAATCAGTCACAGAAGATGTAGTAATACCCAGAGAAGATAATTCTATGGATGCAGATTCTAAGCTTGTATGTTCACTTTTGTTTTACTCTGTGTCATGGAAGATGAAGTGGAGAAGAGTTTATTTGTTCAGTTGAAAAATGTAATAGGTATTTCTGTACCAGTTGGTAAGAAGCTGTTTTTATTCCTTCTGTAGTTATTAGGATTTGTTCACTTACAAGAGAATGGTATCAGCATCAAAAGATGATTGGCTTTTTGAGCTTAACATATCTGTTACTGATTCAGAATGATCAGATGAAAATAAATTACATTTTCTGTGACTCATATGGTCCTTGCAGATGAAGAAATTCCCAGAGAAGTTAATTCAACAGATGCCATTCCAAACTTGTTTGCTATTTGCTGTACCCTGTGTCATGGTAGTTGGAGAAGAAGACAAATATGTTTGTTCTATAAATATCAACGTAAGATGATTCTGTAAATGATGGTGAGAAGCTGATATTATTTACTTGAAGAAGCACGGCATATTCACTGACAAAAAGTGGTCTGTTTCTGCAATGGTTGACTCTCTAAAGTAATTGTATTAGTTGTTGGTACTAAATGATCTGTTGAGAAGGGATTGATATTTTATTTATCTCAGCATCAGTTGTTTCAGATGCAGACAAACTTGGAAGAGATGATTCAATAGATGTTTTCTAAACTGCTTGAATGTTTACTGGTAAACTCATTGTACTGGAAGATGAAAAGACAGAAATGCTTGTTCTGTTGGAAAGGTATCCATAGCTTGTTCAGTAACAGCTAGTGAGGAGGTTATCATTTCAACTGTGGTAACAAGGTTTTGCTCAGTAAAAAGGGTATAGTAGTCGATTCTTCATTGATGGTCCTTCGGAATTTGCATTATTCACTGGTGCGATTTGTCTGGGAGGTGGTAATGAAGCTTTCTGTTAACTTAGATCAGTCACAGAAATGTATAATACCCAGAGAAGATAATTCTATGGATGCAGATTCTAAGCTTGTATGTTCACTTGTTTTACTCTGTGTCATAAAGATGAAGTGGAGATGGAGTTTATGTTTCAGTTGAAAATCTGTAATAGGTATTCTGATCTGTACCGTTGGTAAAGAAGCTGTTTATATTCCTTCTGTAGTTATGGATTTTTTCACTTACATGGGAAATGGTTCAGTATCAAAAGATGATTGGCTTTTTGAGCTTAGCATATTGTTACTGATTCAGATGATCAGATGAAAAATAAATTAAATTTTCTGTGACTTCATTATTGGTCCTTGCAGATGAAGAAATTCCCAGAAGTTAATCAACAGATGCCAATTCCAAACTTGTTTGTCTATTTGCTGTACCTGTGTCATGGTAGTTGAGAAGAAGACAAATAGTTTGTTCTATAGAAATATCAACGTAAGATGATTCTGTAAATGATGGTGAGGAAGCTGATATTATTTTACTTGAAGAAGCATGGCATATTCACTGACAAAAAGAAGTGGTATCTGTTCTGCAATGGTTGACTCTCTAAAGTAATTGTATTAGTTGTTGGTACTAAATGATCTGTTGAGAGGGATTGATATTTTAGTTATCTCAGCATCAGTTGTTTCAGATGCAGACAAACTTGGAAGAGATGATTCAATAGATGTCGTTTCTAAACTGCTTGAATGTTTACTTGGTAACTCATTGTACTGGAAGATGGAAAAAGAGACAGAATGCTTTGTTCTGTTGAAAGGTATCCATGCTTGTTCAGTACAGCTAGTGAGGAAGGGTTATCATTTCAACTGTGGTAACAAGTTTTGCTCAGTAAAAAGGGTAGTAGTATCGATTCTTCAATTGATGGCTTCGGAATTTGCATATTCACTGGTGCAGATTTTGTCTTGGGAGTGGTAATGAAGCTTTCTGTTAACTTAGAATCAGTCACAGAAGATGTAGTAATACCCAGAGAAGATAATTCTATGGATGCAGATTCAAGCTGTATGTTCACTGTTTTACTCTGTGTCATGGAAGATGAAGTGGAGATGGAGTTTATTTGTTCAGTTGAAAAATCTGTAATAGGTATTTCTGTACCAGTTGGTAAAGAAGCTGTTTTATTCCTTCTGTAGTTATAGGATTTTTCACTTACAGGAAATGGTTCAGTATCAAAAGTGATTGGCTTTTTGAGCTTAGCATATTTGTTACTGATTCAGATTATCAGATGAAAATAAATACATTTCTGTGACTTCATATTGGTCCTTGCAGATGAAGAATTCCCAGAGAAGTTAATTCAACAGATGCCAATTCCAAACTTGTTTGCTATTTGCTGTACCCTGTTCATGTAGTTGGAGAGAAGACAAATTGTTTGTTCTATGAAATATCACGTAAGATGATTCTGTAAATGATGGTGAGGAAGCTGATATTATTTTACTTGAAGAAGCACTGGCATATTCACTGACAAGAGAAGTGGTATCTGTTTCTGCAATTGGTTGACTTCAAAATATTGTATTAGTTGTTGGTACTAAATGATCTTTGAGGAGGATTGATATTTTAGTTATCTAGCATCTGTGTTTCATGCAGACAAACTTGGAAGAGATGATTCAATAGATGTCTTTCTAAACTGCTTGAATGTTTACTTGGTGAACTCATTGTACTGGAAGATGGAAAAAAGGCAGAGATCTTTGTTCTGTGGAAAGGTATCCATAGCTTGTTCAGTAACAGCTAGTGAGGAAGCTGTTATCATCATCACTGTGGTAACAAGGTTTTGCTCAGTAAAAAGTGAAGTAGTAGTCGATTCTTCAATTGATGGACTTTCGGAATTTGCATTATCACTGGTGCAGATTGTCTTGGAGGGTGGTAATGAAGCTTCTGTTAACTTGAATCAGTCACAGAAGATGTAGTAATCCCAGAGAAGATATATTCTATGGATGCAGATTCTAAGCTTGTATGTTCACTTGTTTACTCTGTATCGAGGAAGATAAGTGGAGATGAGTTTACTTTTTCAGTTGAAAAATCTGTAATAGGTATTTCTGTACCAGTTGATAAGACTGTTATTATTCCTCTGTAGTTAATAGGATTTGTTCACTTAATGGGAAATGGTATCATATCAAAAGATGATTGGCTTTTTGAGCTTAGCAATTTGTTACTGATTCAGAATGATCAGATGAAAATAAATATACATTTTCTGTGGACTTCATTATTGGTCCTTGCAGATGAAGAAATTCCCAAGAAGTAATTCAACAGATGCCAATTCCAAACTTGTTTGTCTATTTGCTGTACCCTGTGTCATGGTAGTTGGAGAAGAAGACAAATATGTTTTTTCTAGAAATATCACGTAAGATGATTCTGTAAATGATGGTGAGGAAGCTGATATTATTTTACTTGAAGAGCACTGGCATATTCACTGACAGAGAAGTGGTATCTGTTTCTGCAATTGGTTGACTCTCTAAAGTAATTTTATTAGTTGTTGGTACTAAATGATCTGTTGAGGAGGGATTGATATTTAGTTATTCTCAGCATCAGTTGTTTCAGATGCAGACAAACTTGGAAGAGATGATTCAATAGATGTCGTTTCTAAACTGCTTGAATGTTTACTTGGTAAACTCATTGTACTGGAAGATGGAAAAGAGACAGAAAATGCTTTGTTCTGTTGGAAAGGTATCCATAGCTTGTTCGTAGACTAGTGAGGAAGCTGTTATCATTTCAACTGTGGTAACAAGGTTTTGCTCAGTAAAAAGTGTAGTAGTAGTCGTTCTTCAATTGATGGCTTTCGGAATTTGCATTATCACTGGTGCAGATTGTCTTGGGGGGTGGTAATGAAGCTTTCTGTTAACTTAGAATCAGTCACAGAGATGTAGTAATACCCAGAGAAGATAATTCTATGGATGCAGATTCTAAGCTTGTATGTTCACTTGTTTTACTCTGTGTGATGGAAGATGAAGTGGAGACAGAGTTTATTTGTTCAGTTGAAAAATCTGTATAGGTTTCTGTACCAGTTGGTAAAGAAGCTGTTATTATTCCTTCTGTAGTTATTAGGATTTGTTCACTTACAAGAGAATGGTTCAGCATCAAAAGATGATTGGCTTTTGAGCTTAGCATATTTGTTACTGATTCAGAATGATCAGATGAAAATAAATTAACATTTTCTGTGACTTCAGTATTGGTCCTTGCAGATGAAGAAATTCCCAGAGAAGTTAATTCAACAGATGCCAATTCCAAACTTGTTTGTCTATTTGCTGTACCCTGTGTCATGGTAGTTGGAGAGGAAGACAAATGTGTTTGTTCTATAGAAATATCAACGTAAGATGATTCTGTAAATGATGGTGAGGAAGCTGATATTATTTTACTTGAAGAAGCACTGGCATATTCACTGACAAAAGAAGTGGTATCTGTTTCTGCAATTGGTTGACTTCTCAAAATATTGTATTAGTTGTTGGTCCTAAATGATCTGTTGAGGAAGGATTGATATTTTTAGTTATCTGAGCATCTGTGTTTCAGATGCAGACAAACTTGGAAGAGATGATTCAATAGATGTCATTTCTAAACTGCTTGAATGTTTACTTGGTGAACTCATTGTACTGGAAGATGGAAAAGAGGCAGAGATCGTTGTTCTGTAGGAAAGGTATCCATAGCTTGTTCAGTAACAGCTAGTGAGGAAGCTGTTATCATCTCAACTGTGGTAACAAGGTTTTGCTCAGTAAAAAGTGAAGTAGTAGTCGATTCTTCAATTGATGGACTTTCGGAATTTGCATTAGTCACTGGTGCAGATTTGTCTTGGGAGGTGGTAATGAAGCTTTCTGTTAACTTAGAATCAGTCACAGAAGATGTAGTAATTCCCAGAGAAGATAATTCTATGGATGCAGATTCTAAGCTTGTATGTTCACTTGTTTTACTCTGTATCGAGGAAGATGAAGTGGAGATGGAGTTTACTTGTTCAGTTGAAAAATCTGTAATAGGTATTTCTGTACCAGTTGGTAAAGAAGCTGTTATTATTCCTTCTGTAGTTAATAGGATTTGTTCACTTATGGGAAATGGTATCAGTATCAAAAGATGATTGGCTTTTTGAGCTTAGCATATTTTTACTGATTCAGAATGATCAGATGAAAATAAATTAACATTTTCTGTGACTTCATTATTGGTCCTTGCAGATGAAGAAATTCCCAGAGAAGTTAATTCAACAGATGCCAATTCAAACTTGTTTGTCTATTTGCTGTACCCTGTGTCATGGTAGTTGGAGAAGAGACAAATATGTTTGTTCTATAGAAATATCAACGTAAGATGATTCTGTAAATGATGTGAGGAAGCTGATATTATTTTACTTGAAGAAGCACTGGCATATTCACTGACAAGAGAAGTGGTATCTGTTTTCTGCAATTGGTTGACTCTCAAAGTAATTGTATTAGTTGTTGTACTAAATGATCTGTTAGGAGGGATTGATATTTTCAGTTATCTCAGCATCAGTTGTTTCAGATGCAGACAAACTTGGAAGAGATGTTCAATAGATGTCTTTCTAAACTGCTTGAATGTTTACTTGGTAAACTCATTGTACTGGAAATGAAAAGAGACAGAAATGCTTTGTTCTGTGGAAAGGTATCCATAGCTTGTTCTGTAAAGCTAGTGAGGAAGCTGTTATCATTTCAACTGTGGTAACAGGTTTGCTCAGTAAAAAGTGGTATAGTCGTTTCTTCAATTGATGGCCTTTCGGAATTTGCATATTCACTGGTGCAGATTTGTCTTGGGAGGTGGTAATGAAGCTTTCTGTTAACTTAGAATCAGTCACAGAAGATGTAGTAATACCCAGAGAAGATATTCTATGGATGCAGATTCTAAGCTTGTATGTTCACTTGTTTTACTCTGTGTCATGGAAGATGAAGTGGAGAGAGTTTATTGTTCAGTTGAAAAATCGTAATAGGTATTTCTGTACCAGTTGGTAAAAAGCTGTTATTATTCTTCTGTAGTTATAGGATTTGTCACTTACAAAGAAATGGTATCAGCATCAAAAGATGATTGGTTTTTGAGCTTACATATCTGTTACTGATTCAGAATGATCAGATGAAAATAAATTGACATTTTCTGTGACTTCATATGGTCCTTGCAGATGAAGAAATTCCCAGAGAAGTTAATTCAACAGATGCCAATTCCAAACTTGTTTGCTATTTGCTGTACCCTGTGTCATGGTAGTTGGAGAAGAGACAAAGTTTGTTCTTAGAAATATCAACGTAAGATGATTCTGTAAATGATGGTGAGGAAGCTGATATTATTTTACTTGAAGAACACTGGCATATTCACTGACAAGAGAAGTGGTATCTGTTTCTGCAATTGGTTGACTTCTCAAGTAATTGTATTAGTTGTTGGTACTAAATGATCTGTTAGGAGGGATTATATTTTTAGTTATCTCAGCATCATTGTTTCAGATGCAGACAAACTTGAAGAGATGATTCAATAGATTCGTTTCTAAACTGCTTGAATGTTTACTTGGTACTCATTGTACTGGAAGATGGAAAAGAGGCAAGATGCTTTGTTCTGTAGGAAAGGTATCCATAGCTTGTTCGTAACAGCTAGTGAGGAAGCTGTTATCATTCAACTGTGGTAACAAGGTTTTGCTCAGTAAAAGTGAAGTAGTAGTCGATCTTCAATTGATGGCTTCGGAATTTGCATTAGTCACTGGCAGATTGTCTTGGAGTGGTAATGAAGCTTTCTGTTAACTTAGAATCAGTCAGAAGATGTAGTAATCCCAGAGAAGATAATTCTATGGATGCAGATCTAACTTGTATGTTCACTTGTTTTACTCTGTGTCGAGGAAGATGAAGTGGAGATGGAGTTTATTGTTCAGTAAAATCTGTAATAGGTATTTCTGTACCATTTGATAAGAAGCTGTTTATTCTTTCTTAGTTAATAGGATTTGTTCACTTACATGGGAAATGGTATCAGTATCAAAAGATGATTGGCTTTTTGAGCTTAGCATATTTGTTACTGATTCAGAATGATCAGATGAAAAATAAATTAATATTTTCTGTGACTTCATTATTGGTCCTTGCAGATGAAGAAATTCCCACAGAAGTTAATTCAACAGATGCCAATTCCAAACTTGTTTGTCTATTTGCTGTACCCTGTGTCATGGTAGTTGGAGAAGAAGACAAATATGTTTGTTCTATAGAAATATCAACGTAAGATGATTCTGTAAATGATGGTGAGGAAGCTGATATTATTTTACTTGAAGAAGCACTGGCATATTCACTGACAAGAGAAGTGGTATCTGTTTCTGCAATTGGTTGACTCTCTAAAGTAATTGTATTAGTTGTTGGTACTAAATGATCTGTTGAGGAGGGATTGATATTTTTAGTTATCTCAGCATCAGTTGTTTCAGATGCAGACAAACTTGGAAGAGATGATTCAATAGATTCTTTCTAAACTGCTTGAATGTTTACTTGGTAAACTCATTGTACTGGAAGATGGAAAAGAGACAGAAATGCTTTGTTCTGTGGAAAGGTATCCATAGCTTGTTCGTAACAGCTAGTGAGGAAGCTGTTATCATTTCAACTGTGGTAAAAGGTTTTGCTCAGTAAAAAGTTAGTAGTAGTCGTTCTTCAATTGATGGCCTTTCGGAATTTGCATTATTCACTGGTGCAGATTGTTTGGGGGTGGTAATGAAGCTTTCTGTTAACTTAGAATCAGTAACAGAAGATGTAGTATACCCAGAGAAGATAATTCTATGGATGCAGATTCTAAGCTTTATGTTCACATTGTTTTACTCTGTGTCATGGAAGATGAAGTGGAGACATAGTTATTTGTTCAGTTGAAAAATCAGTAATAGGTATTTCTGTACCAGTTGGTAAAAGCTGTTATTATTCCTTCTGTAGTTATTAGGATTTGTTCACTTACAGAGAAATGGTATCAGTCAAAAGATGATTGGTTTTTGAGCTTAGCATATTGTTACTGATTCAGAATGATCAGATGAAAATAATTGACATTTTCTTGTGACTTCAGTATGGTCCTTGCAGATGAAGAAATTCCCAGAGAAGTTAATTCAAACGATGCCAATTCCAACTTGTTTGCTATTTGCTGTACCCTGTGTCATGGTAGTTGGAGAAGAAGACAATATGTTTGTTCTATAGAAATATCAACGTAAGATGATTCTGTAAATGATGGTGAGGAAGCTGATATTATTTTACTTGAAGAAGCACTGGCATATTCACTGACAAAAGAATGGTATCTGTTTCTGCAATTGGTTGACTCTCTAAAATATTGTATTAGTTGTTGTCTAAATGATCTGTTGAGGAGGGATTGATATTTTAGTTATCTCGCATCAGTTGTTTCAGATGCAGACAAACTTGGAAGAGATATTCAATAGATGTCGTTCTAAACTGCTTGAATGTTTACTTGGTAAACTCATTGTACTGGAAGATGGAAAAGAGACAGAAATGCTTTGTTCTGTGGAAAGTATCCATAGCTTGTTCAGTAACAGCTGTGAGGAAGTGTTATCATTTCAACTGTGGTACAAGGTTTTGCTCAGTAAAAAGTGGAGTAGTCGATTCTTCAATTGATGGTCTTCGGAATTTGCATTATTCACTGGTGCAATTGTCTTGGGAGGTGGTAATGAAGCTTTCTGTTAACTTAGAATCAGTCACAGAAGATTAGTAATACCCAGAGAAGATATTCTATGGATGCAGATTCTAAGCTTGTATGTTCACTTGTTTTACTCTGTGTCATGGAAGATGAAGTGAGACAGAGTTATTTGTTCAGTTGAAAAATCTGTAATAGGTATTTCTTTACCAGTTGGTAAAAGCTGTTATTATTCCTTCTGTAGTTATTAGGATTTGTTCACTTACATGGGAGAAATGGTTCGTATCAAAAGATGATTGGCTTTTTGAGCTTACATATTGTTACTGATTCAGATGATCAGATGAAATAAAGTACATTTTCTGTGACTTCATATTGGTCCTTGCAGATGAAGAAATTCCCAGAGAGTTAATTAACAGATGCCAATTCCAAACTTGTTTGTCTATTTGCTGTACCCTGTGTCATGGTAGTTGAGAGAAGACAAATAGTTGTTTGTTCTATAGAAATATCACGTAGATGATTCTGTAAATGATGGTGAGGAAGCTGATATTATTTTACTTGAAGAAGCACTGGCATATTCACTGACAAAGAAGTGGTATCTGTTTCTGCAATTGGTTGACTTCTCAAGTATTGTATTAGTTGTTGGTACTAAATAATCTGTTGAGGAAGGATTGATATTTTTAGTTATCTGAGCATCTGTGGTTTCAGATGCAGACAAACTTGGAAGAGATGATTCAATAGATGTCATTTCTAAACTGCTTGAATGTTTACTTGGTGAACTCATTGTACTGGAAGATGGAAAAGAGGCAGAGATGCTTTTTTCTGTAGGAAAGGTATCCATAGCTTGTTCAGTAACAGCTAGTGAGGAAGCTGTTATCATCTCAACTGTGGTAACAAGGTTTTGCTCAGTAAAAAGTGAAGTAGTAGTCGATTCTTCAATTGATGGACTTTCGGAATTTACATAAGTCACTGGTGCAGATTGTCTTGGGAGTGGTAATAGCTTTCTGTTAACTTAGAATCAGTCACAGAAAATGTAGTAATTCCCAGAGAAGATAATTCTATGGATGCAGATTCTAAGCTTGTATGTTCACTTGTTTTACTCTGTGTCGAGGAAGATGAAGTGGAGATGGAGTTTACTTGTTCAGTTGAAAAATCTGTAATAGGTATTTTTGTACCAGTTGGTAAAGAAGCTGTTATTATTCCTTCTGTAGTTAATAGGATTTGTTCACTTACATGGGAAATGGTATCAGTATCAAAAGATGATTGGCTTTTTGAGCTTAGCATATTGTACTGATTCAGAATGATCAGATGAAAATAAATTAACATTTTCTGTGACTTCATTATTGGTCCTTGCAGATGAAGAAATTCCCAGAGAAGTTAATTCAACAGATGCCAATTCCAAACTTGTTTGTCTATTTGCTGTACCCTGTGTCATGGTAGTTGGAGAAGAAGACAAATATGTTTGTTCTATAAAATATCAACGTAAGATGATTCTGTAATGATGGTGAGGAACTGATATTTATTTACTTGAAGAAGCACTGGCATATTCACTGACAAGAGAAGTGGTATCTGTTTCTGCAATTGGTTGACTCTCTAAAGTAATTGTATTAGTTGTTGTACTAAATGATCTGTTGAGGAGGATTGATATTTTTAGTTATCTCAGCATCAGTTGTTTCAGATGCAGACAAACTGGAAGAGATGATTCTAGATGTCGTTTCTAAACTGCTTGAATGTTACTTGGTAACTCATTGTACTGGAAGATGGAAAAGAGACAGAAATGCTTTGTTCTGTTGGAAAGGTATCCATAGCTTGTTCAGTAAAGCTAGTGAGGAAGCTGTTATCATTTCAACTGTGGTAACAAGGTTTTGCTCAGTAAAAAGTGTAGTAGTAGTCGATTCTTCAATTGATGCCTTTCGGAATTTGCATTATTCACTGGTGCAGAATTGTCTTGGGAGGTGGTAATGAAGCTTTCTGTTAACTTAGAATCAGTCACAGAAGATGTAGTAATTCCCAGAGAAGATAATTCTATGGATGCAGATTCTAAGCTTGTATGTTCACTTGTTTTACTCTGTATCGAGGAAGATGAAGTGGAGATGGAGTTTATTGTTCAGTTGAAAAATCTGTAATAGGTATTTCTGTACCAGTTGGTAAAGAAGCTGTTATTATTCCTTCTGTAGTTAATAGGATTTGTTCACTTACATGGGAAATGGTATCAGTATCAAAAGATGATTGGCTTTTTGAGCTTAGCATATTTGTTACTGATTCAGAATGATCATGATAAATAAATTAACATTTTCTGTGACTTCATTATTGGTCCTTGCAGATGAAGAAATTCCCAGAGAAGTTAATTCAACAGATGCCAATCCCAACTTGTTTGTCTATTTGCTGTACCCTGTGTCATGGTAGTTGGAGAAGAAGACAAATATGTTTGTTCTAAAGAAATATCAACATAAGATGATTCTGTAAATGATGGTGAGGAAGCTGATATTATTCTACTTGAAGAAGCACTGGCATATTCACTGACAAGAGAAGTGGTATCTGTTTCTGCAATTGGTTGACTCTCTAAAGTAATTGTATTAGTTGTTGGTACTAAATAATCTGTTGAGGAAGGATTGATATTTTTAGTTATCTGAGCATCTGTGGTTTCAGATGCAGACAAACTTGGAAGAGATGATTCAATAGATGTCATTTCTAAACTGCTTGAATGTTTACTTGGAAACATTGTACTGGAAGATGGAAAAGAAGACAGAATGCTTTGTTCTGTGGAAAGGTATCCATAGTTGTTCTAGTAACAGCTAATGAGGAAGCTGTTATCATTTCAACTGTGGTAACAAGGTTTGCTCAGTAAAAAGTGTAGTAGTAGTCGATTCTTCAATTGATGCTTTCGGAATTTGCATATATTCACTGGTGCAGATTTGTCTTGGGAGGTGGTAATGAGCTTTCTGTTAACTTAGAATCATCACAAAGATGTAGTAATACCCAGAGAGATAATTCTATGGATGCAGATTCTAAGCTTGTATGTTCACTTGTTTTACTCTGTGTCATGGAAGATGAAGTGAGACAGAGTTTATTTGTTCAGTTGAAAATCAGTAATAGGTATTTCTGTACCAGTTGGTAAAGAAGCTGTATTATTCTTCTGTAGTTATTAGGATTTGTTCACTTATAAGAGAAATGGTATCAGTATCAAAGATGATTGGTTTTTGAGCTTAGCATATTGTTACTGATTCAGAATGATCAGATGAAAATAAATTGACATTTTCTATCTTTATATGGTCCTGCAGATGAAGAAATTCCCAGAGAAGTTAATTCAACAGATGCCAATTCCAAACTTGTTTGTCTATTTGCTGTACCCTGTGTCATGGTAGTTGGAGACGAAGACAAATAAGTTTGTTCTATAGAAATATCAACGTAAGATGATTCTGTAAATGATGGTGAGGAAGCTGATATATTTTACTTGAAGAAGCACTGGCATATTCACTGACAAGAGAAGTGTGTATCTGTTTCTGCAATTGGTTGACTTTCTGAAGTAATTGTATTAGTTGTTGGTACTAAATGATCTGTTAAGGAAGGATTGATATTTTCAGTTTTCTCAGCATCAGTTGTTTCAGATGCAGACAAACTTGGAAGAGAAGATTCAATAGATGTCATTTCTAAACTGCTTGAATATTTACTTGGTAAACTCATTGTACTGGAAGATGGAAAAGAGACAGAAATGCTTTGTTCTGTAGCAAAGGTATGTATAGCTTGTTCAGTAACAGCTAGTGAGGAAGCTGTTATCATTTCAACTGTGGTAACAGGGTTTTGCTCAGTAAAAAGTGTAGTAGTAGTCGATTCTTCAATTGATGGTCTTTCGGAATTTGCATTATTTACTGGTGCAGATTTGTCTTGGGAGGTGGTAATGAAGCTTTCTGTTAACTTAGAATCAGCCACAGAAGATGTAGTAATACCCAGAGAAGATGATTCTATGGTTGCAGATTCTAAGCTTGTATGTTCACTTGTTTTACTCTGTGTCGTGGAAGATGAAGTGGAGATGGAGTTTATTTGTTCAGTTGAAAAATCAGTAATAGGTATTTCTGTACCAGTTGGTAAAGAAGCTTTTATTATTCCTTCTGTAGTTATTAGGATTTGTTCACTTACAAGAGGAATGGTATCAGCATCAAAAGATGATTGGCTTTTTGAGCTTAGCATATCTGTTACTGATTCATAATGATCAGATGAAAATAAATTGATATTTTCTGTGACTTCAGTAATGGTCCTTGCAGATGAAGAAATTCCACGAGAAGTTAATTCAACAGATGCCAATTCCAAACTTGTTTGTCTATTTGCTGTACCCTGTGTCATGGTAGTTGGAGAAGAAGACAAATATGTTTGTTCTATAGAAATATCAACGTAAGATGATTCTATAAATGATGGTGAGGAAGCTGATATTATTTTACTTGAAGAAGCACTGGCATAATTACTGACAAGAGAAGTGGTATCTGTTTCTGCAATTGGTTGACTCTCTAAAGTAATTGTATTAGTTGTTGGTACTAAATGATCTGTTGAGGAGGGATTGATTTTTTTAGTTATATCAGCATCAGTTGTTTCAGATGCAGACAAACTTGGAAGAGATGATTCAATAGATGTCGTTTCTAAACTGCTTGAATGTTTACTTGGTAAACTCATTGTACTGGAAGATGGAAAAGAGACAGAAATGCTTTGTTCTGTTGGAAAGGTATCCATAGCTTGTTCAGTAACAGCTAGTGAGGAAGCTGTTATCATTTCAACTGTGGTAACAAGGTTTTGCTCAGTAAAAAGTGTAGTAGTAGTCGGTTCTTCAATTGATGGCCTTTCGGAATTTGCATTATTCACTGGTGCAGAGTTGTCTTGGGGGGTGGTAATGAAGCTTTCTGTTAACTTAGAATCAGTCACAGAAGATGTAGTAATACCCAGAGAAGATAATTCTATGGATGCAGATTCTAAGCTTGTATGTTCTCCTCCCCGGCTCCACTGCACATCGAACAGTCCATCCCTGACGCCTCGCTCACAACACCTTATTTTGCGCCCCCTTCTACCCAACACCTCCCCTTTTCCTCTTTCCCATACTTTTTTATCGCCATCCTTTCCTTTACTTTTCATATTGTTTCTTTTCCCTTCTTCGATCCTCCTCCTCACTTCCCAACATCCCTCTTCTGATCCTGCACTCACACCGACTAGTCCTCCCCTCACAATCGCTTCTTCACAGACAATTAACATTTCACCTGTAAATGACCTTGACCTTTATTGTACACTTATCACAGATAAAACATAGAGCTTCAAAAGGACACACCGCTAAGTCCATAAAAAGAACAACAAGTGAAAATAACGAATACGAAAATGAACTTGAGCGCCAGATAGACACCAACCAACGATACGACTCCAGCGTAACAGTACAAGCATATGTACCGAAAATCACTCTGCAACCCTCTCCACGCAATCAATTAAGGACCCAAAATCATTAGTCTACAATGAATTTTGAAAGTCACCTGCCAACTGGAAACAGATACCACTTCTTTTGTCAGTGAATTGCCAGTGCTTCTTCAAGTAAAATTATCAGCTTCCTCACCATCATTTACAGATCATCTATCGGATATTCTTATAGAACAAACACATTTGTTTTCCTCTCCAACTACCATGACCAGGGTACAGCAAATAGACAAACAAGTTTGGAATTGGCATCTGTTGAATTAACTTTCTGGGAATTTCTTCATCTGCAAGGACCAATACTGAAGTCACAGAAAATGGTACTTATTTTATCTGATCATTCTGAATCAGTAACAAATATGCTAAGCTCAAAAAGCAACATCTTTTGATACGAACCATTTCCCATGTAAGTGAAAAAATCCTAATAACTACAGAAGGAATAATAACAGCTTCTTTACCAACTGGTACAGAAAACCTATTACAGATTTTTCAACTGAACAAATAAACTCCATCTCCACTTCATCTTCCACGACACAGAGTAAAACAAGTGAACATACAAGCTTAGATCTGCATCCATAGAATTATCTTCTCTGGGTATTACTACATCTTCTGTGACTGATTCTAAGTTAACAGAAAGCTTCATTACCACCTCCAAGACAAATCTGAACCAGTGAATAAGCAAATTCCGAAGGACCATCAATTGAAGAATCGACTACTACTACCTTTTACTGAGCAAAACCTTGTTACCAGTTGAAATGATAACCCTTCCTACTAGCTGTTACTAACAAGCTATGGATACCTTTCCAACAGAACAAAGCATTCTTGTCTCTTTTCCATCTTCCAGTACAATGAGTTACCAAGTAAACATTCAAGCAGTTTAGAAACGACATCTATTGAATCATTCTCTTCAAGTTTGTCTGCATCTGAAACAACTGATGCTAGATAACTAAAATATCAATCCCCCTCAAAAGATCATTTAGTACCCAACACAATACAATTACTTTAGAGAGTCAACCAATTGCAGAAACAGATACCACTTCTTTGTCAGTGAATATGCCAGTGCTTCTTCAAGTAAAATAATATCAGCTTCTCACCATCATTTACAGAACATCTTACGTTGATATTCTATAGAACAAACATATTTGTCTTCTTCTCCAACTACATGACACAGGGTACAGCAAATAGTCAAACAAGTTTGGAATTGGCATCTGTTGAATTAACTTTCTGGGAATTTCTTCATCTGCAAGGACCATTATGAGTCCAGAAAAGTCAATTTATTTTCATCCTGATCATTCTGAATCAGTAACAGATATGTTAAGCTCAAAAACCAATCATTCTTTTGATGCTGATACCATTCTTTGAAGTGAACAAATCCAATAACTACAGAAGGATAATAACAGCTTCTTTACCAACTGTACAGAAATAACCTATTACTGTTTTTCAACTGAAAAAATAAACTCCATCTCACTTCATCTTCCATCGACACAGGTAAAACAGAGAACATACAAGCTTAGAATCTGCATCCATAGATTATCTTCTCGGGTATTACTACATCTTCTGTGACTGATTCTAAGTTAACAGAAAGCTTCATTACCACACCTCCAAGACAAATCTGCACCAGTGAATAATGAAATTCCGAAAGGCCATCAATTGAAGAATCGACTACTTACTACACTTTTTACTGAGCAAAACCTTGTTACCACAGTTGAAATGATAACAGCTTCCTCCACTAGCTGTTACTGAACAAGCTATAATACCTTTCTACAGAACAAAGCATTTCTGTTTTCTTTCCATCTTCCAGTACAATGAGTTTACCAAGTAAACATTCAAGCCGTTTAGAAATGACATCTATGAATCTTCTCTTCCAAGTTTGTCTGCATCTGAAACAACTGATGCTGAGGAAACTGAAAAATAAATCCTTCCTTAACAGATCATTAGTTCCAACAACTAATACAATTACTTAGAAAGTCAACCAATTGCAGAAACAGATACCACTTCTCTTGTCAGTGAATATGCCAGTGCTTCTTCAAGTAAAAATATATCAGCTTCCTCACCATCATTTACAGAATCATCTACGTTGATATTTTTATGAACAAACTATTTGTCTTCTCTCCAACTACCATGACACAGGGTACAGCAAATAGACAAACAAGTTTGGAATTGGATCTGTTGAATTAACTTCTCTGGGAATTTCTTCATCTGCAGGAACAATATGAAGTCACGAAAATGTTAATTTATTTTCATCTGATCATTCTGAATCAGTAAAATATGCTAACTCAAAAAGCCAATCATTTTTGATCTGTACCATTCTCTTGTAAGTGAACAAATCCTATTAACTACAGAAGGAATAATAACAGCTTCTTTACCAACTGGTACAGAAATACTATTACAGATTTTCAACTGAACAAATAACCATCTCCACTTCTCTTCCCGACACAGAGTAAACAAAGTGAACATACAAGCTTAGAATCTGCATCATAGATATATCTTCTCTGGGTATTACACATCTCTGTGACTGATTCTAATTAAAAGAAAGCTTCATACCACCTCCCAAACAATACTGCACCAGTGACTAATGCAAATTCCGAAAGTCCATCAATTGAAGAATCGACTACTACTTCACTTTTTACAGAGCAAAACCTTGTTACCACAGTTGAAATGATAACACCTTCCTCACTAGCTGTTACTGAACAAGCTATGGATACCTTTCCAACAGAACAAAGCATTTCTGTCTCTTTTCCATCATCCAGTACAATGAGTTACCAAGTAAACATTCAAGCAGTTTAGAACGACATCTATTGAATCATCTCTTCCCAGTTTGTCTGCATCTGAACAACGATGCTGAGATAACTAAATATCAATCCCTCCCCAAAGATCATTAGTACCACAATAATACAATTACTTAGAGAGTCAACCATTGCAGAAACAGATACCACTTCTTTGTCAGTGAATATGCCAGTGCTTCTTCAAGTAAAATAATATCAGCTTCCTCACCATCATTTAAGAATCATCTTACGTTGATATTCTATAGAACAAACATATTGTCTTCTTCTCCAACTACCATGACACAGGGTACAGCAAATAGACAACAAGTTTGGAATTGGCATCTGTTGAATTAACTTCTCTGGGAATTTCTTCATCTGCAAGGACCAATATGAAGTCACAGAAAATGTAATTATTTTCATCTGATCATTCTGAATCAGTAACAAATATGCTAAGCTAAAAGCCAACATCTTTTGATACTGATACCATTTCCATGTAAGTGAACAAATCCTATAACTACAGAAGGAATAAAAAGCTTCTTTTACCAACTGGTACAGAAATACCTATTACAGATTTTTCAACTGAACATAAACTCCACTCTCACTTCATCTTCCCGATACCAGAGTAAAACAAATGAACATACAAGCTTAGAATCTGCATCCATAGAATTATCTTCTCTGGGATTACTACATCTTCTGTGACTGATTCTAAGTTAACAGAAAGCTTCATTACCACCTCCCAGACAAATCTGCACCAGTGATAATGCAAATTCCGAAAGTCCATCAATTGAAGAATCGACTACTACTTCACTTTTTACTGAGCAAAACCTTGTTACCACAGTTGAATGATAACAGCTTCCTCACTAGCTGTTTACTGAACAAGCTATGGATACCTTTCCTACAGAACAAAGCATCTGCCTCTTTTCCATCTTCCAGTACAATGAGTTCACCAAGTAAACATTCAAGCAGTTTAGAAATGACATCTATAGATCATCTCTTCCAAGTTTGTCTGCATCTGAAACAACTGATGCTGAGATAATTAAATATCAATCCTTCTCAACAGATATTTAGTACCAACAACTAATACAATAATTTTAGAGAGTCAACCAATTGCAGAAACAGATACCACTTTCTTGTCAGTGAATAGCCAGTGCTTCTTCAAGTAAAAAATATCAGCTTCCTCACCATCATTTACAGAATCATCTTACGTTGATATATTCTTATAGAACAAACTATTTGTCTTCTCTCCAACTACATGACACAGGGTACAGCAAATAGAACAACAAGTTTGGAATTGGCATCTGTTGAATTAACTTCTCTGGGAATTCTTCATCTGCAAGGACCATATACTGAAGTCACAGAAAATGTTCAATTTATTTTCATCTGATATTCTGATCAGTAACAAGTATGCTAGCTCAAAAAGCCAATCATCTTTTGATGCTGATACCATTCTCTTGTAAGTGAACAAATCCTATAACTACAGAAGGAATAATAACAGCTTCTTTACCAACTGGTACCGAATACTATTACTGATTTTTCAACTGAACAAATAAACTCCATCTCCACTTCATCTTCCAGACACAGAGTAAAACAAGTGAACAACAGCTTAGAATCTGCATCCATAGAATTATCTTCTCTGGGTATTACTACATCTTCTGTGACTGATTCTAAGTTAACAGAAAGCTTCATACCACCTCCCAAGACAAATCTGCACCAGTGACTAATGCAATTCCGAAAGCCATCAATTGAAGAATCGACTACTATCACTTTTTAGAGCAAAACCTTGTTACCACAGTTGAAATGATAACACTTCCTCACTAGCTGTTACGAACAAGCTATGGATACCTTTCACAGAACAAAAGCATTTCTGTCTCTTTTCCATCTTCCAGTACAATGAGTTTACCAAGTAAACATTCAAGAGTTAGAAACGACATCTATTGAATCATCTCTTCCAAGTTTGTCTGCATCTGAAACAACTGATGCTGAGATAACTAAAATATCATACCCTCCCCAACAGATCATTTAGTACCAACAACTAATACAATTACTTAGAGAGTAACCAATTGCAGAACAGATACCACTTCTCTTGTCAGTGAATATGCAGTGCTTTTCAAGTAAAATAATATCAGCTTCCTCACCATCATTTAGAATCATCTTACGTTGATATTTTATAGAACAACATATTTGTCTTCTTCTCCAACTACCATGACACAGGGTACAGCAAATAGACAAACAAGTTTGGGAATTGGCATCTGTTGAATTAACTTCTCTGGGAATTTCTTCATCTGCAAGGACCAATAATGAAGTCACAGAAAATGTTAATTTATTTTCATCTGATCATTCTGAATCAGTAACAAATATGCTAAGCTCAAAAAGCCAATCATCTTTTGATACTGATACCATTTCCCAGTAAGTGAACAAATCCATTAACTACAGAAGGAATAATACAGCTTCTTTACCAACTGGTACAGAAATACCTATCAGATTTTCAACTGAACAATAAATCATCTCCACTCATCTTCCTCGATACAGAGTAAAACAAGTGAACATACAAGCTTAGAATCTGCATCCATAGAATTATCTTCTCTGGGAATTACTACATCTTCTGTGACTGATTCTAAGTTAACAGAAAGCTTCATTACCACCTCCCAAGACAATCTGCACCAGTGACTATGAAATTCCGAAAGTCCATCAATTGAAGAATCGACTACTACTTACTTTTTACTGAGCAAAACCTTGTTACCACAGTTGAATGATAAACAGCTTCTCACTAGCTGTTACTGAACAAGCTGGATACCTTTCCTACAGAACAAAGCATTCTGCCTCTTTTCCATCTTCCAGTACAATGAGTTCACCAGTAAACATTCAAGAGTTTAGAAATACATCTATGAATATCTCTTCCAAGTTTGTCTGATCTGAAACAACTGATGCTGAGATAATAAAATATCAATCCTTCCTAACAGATCATTAGTACCAACAACTAATACAATTACTTTAGAGAGTCAACCAATTGCAGAACAGATACCACTTCTTTGTCAGTGAATATGCCAGTGCTTCTTCAAGTAAAATAATATCAGCTTCCTCACCATCATTTACAGAATCATCTTACGTTGATATTTCTATAGAACAAACAATTTGTCTTCTTTCCAACTACCATGACACAGGGTACAGCCAATAGTCAAAACAAGTTTGGAATTGGCATCTGTTGAATTAACTTCTCTGGGAATTTCTTCATCTGCAAGGACCATTAGAAAGTACAGAAAATGTAATTTATTTCATCTGATCATTTGAATCAGTAACGATATGTAAGCTCAAAAACCAATCACTTTTGATGCTGATACCATTTCTCTTGTAAGTGAACAAATCCTAATACTACAGAAGGAATAATAACAGCTTCTTTACCAACTGGTACAGAAATACCTATTATGATTTTTCAACTGAACAAATAACACACTGTCTCACTTCATCTTCCATGACACAGAGTAAAACAAGTGAACATACAAGCTTAGAATCTGCATCCATAGAATTATCTTCTCTGGGTATTACTATATCTTCTGTGACTGATTCTAAGTTAACAGAAAGCTTCATTACCACCCCCCCAAAAAACTCGCACCAGTGAATAATGCAAATTCCGAAAGCCATCAATTGAAGAAACGACTACTACTACACTTTTTACTGAGCAAAACCTGTTACCACAGTTGAAATGATAACAGCTTCCTCACTAGCTGTTACTAACAAGCTATGGATACCTTTCCAACAGAACAAAGCATTTCTGTCTCTTTTCCATCTTCCAGTACAATGAGTTTACCAAGTAAACATTCAAGCAGTTTAGAAACGACATCTATTGAATCATCTCTTCCAAGTTTGTCTGCATCTGAACAACTGATGGAGATAACTAAAATATCAATCCCTCCTCAACAGATCATTTAGTCCACACTAATACAATTACTTTAGAGAGTCAACCAATTGCAGAAACAGATACCACTTCTCTTGTCAGTGAATATGCCAGTGCTTCTTCAAGTAAAATAATATCAGCTTCTCACCATCATTTACAGAATCATCTTACGTTGATATTTCTATAGACAAAACATATTTGTCTTCTTCTCCAACTACCATGACACAGGGTACAGCAATAGACAAACAAGTTTGGAATTGGCATCTGTTGAATTAACTTCTCTGGGAATTTCTTCATCTGCAAGGACCAATAATGAAGTCAGAAAAATGTTAATTTATTTTCATCTGATCATCTGAATCAGTAACAAATGCTAAGCTCAAAAAGCCAATCATCTTTTGATACTGATACCATTTCCCATGTAAGTGAACAAATCCTATAAACAGAAGGATAATAACAGCTTCTTTACCAACTGGTACAGAAATACCTATTACAGATTTTTCAACTAACAATAAACTCCATCTCCACTCATCTTCCTCGAACAGAGTAAAACAAGTGAACATACATTAGAATCTGCATCCATAGAATATCTTCTCTGGGATTACTACATCTTCTGTGACTGATTCTAAGTAACAGAAAGCTTCATTACCACCTCCCAAGACAATCTGCACCAGTGACTAATGCAAATTCCGAAAGTCCATCAATTGAAGAATCGACTACTACTCACTTTTTACTGAGCAAAACCTTGTTACCACAGTTGAGATGATAACAGCTTCCTCACTAGGTGTTACTGAACAAGCTATGGAAACCTTCCTACAGAACAAAGCATTCTGCTCTTTTCCATCTTCCAGTACAATGAGTTACCAAGTAAACATTCAAGCAGTTTAGAAAATGACATCTATGAATCATCTCTTCCAAGTTTGCTGCATCTGAAAAAACTGATGCTGAGATAATTAAAATACATCCTTCCTCACACATATTTAGTACCAACAACTAATACATTACTTTAGAGAGTCACCAATTGCAGAAACAGATACCACTTCTCGTCAGTGAATATGCCAGTGCTTCTTCAAGTAAAAAATATCAGCTTCCTCACCATCATTTACAGAATCATCTTACGTTGATATTTCTATAGAACAACATATTTGTCCTTCTTCCAACTACATGACACAGGGTACAGCAAATAGACAAACAAGTTTGGAATTGGCATCTGTGAATTAACTTCTCTGGGAATTTCTTCATCTGCAAGGACCAATACTGAAGTCACAGAAAATGTTAATTTATTTTCATCTGATCATTCTGAATCAGTAAAAATATGCTAAGCTCAAAAAGCCAATCATCTTTTGATGCTGATACCATTTCTCTTGTAAGTGAACAAATCCTATAAACTACAGAAGGAATAATAACAGTCTTTACCAACTGGTAACGAATACTATTACAGATTTTTCAACTGAACAATAAACTCCATCTCCATTCTCTTCCACGACACAGAGTAAAACAAGTGAACATACAAGCTTAGAATCGCATCCATAGATTATCTTCTCGGGTATTACTACATTCTTCTGTGACTGATTCTAAGTAACAGAAAGCTTCATTACCACCCCCAAACATCTGCACCAGTGATAATGAAATTCCGAAAGCCATCAATTGAAGAATCGACTACTACCACTTTACGAGCAAAACCTTGTTACCACAGTTGAAATGATAACACCTTCTCACTAGCTGTTACTGAAAAAGCTATGGATACCTTTCCAACAGAACAAAGCATTTCTGTCTCTTTTCCATCTCCAGTACAATGAGTTCACAAGTAAACATTCAAGCAGTTTAGAAACGACATCTATTGAATCATCTCTTCCAAGTTTGTCTGCATCTGAAACATGATGTGCTGAGATAACTAAATATCAATCCCTCCTCCAACAGATCATTTAGTACCAACAACTAATACAATACTTTAGAGAGTCAACCAATTGCAGAACAGATACCACTTCTCTTGTCAGTGAATATGCCAGTGCTTCTTCAAGTAAAATAATATCCAGCTTCCTCACCATCATTAAGAATCATCTTACGTTGATATTTCTATAGAACAAAACATATTGTCTTCTTCTCCAACTACCATGAACAGGGTACAGCAAATAGACAAACAAGTTTGGAATTGGCATCGTTGAATTAACTTCTCTGGGAATTTTCATCTGCAAGGACAATAATGAAGTCACAGAAAATGTTAATTTATTTTCATCTGATCATTCTGAATCAGTAACAATATGCTAAGCTCAAAAAGCCAATCATCTTTTGATACTGATACCATTTCCCATGTAAGTGAACAAATCTATTAACTACAGAAGGAATAATAACAGCTTCTTAACAACTGGTACAGAAATACCTATTACAGATTTTTCAACTGAACAATAAAACTCCATCTCCACTTCATCTCTTCGATACAGAGTAAAACAAGTGAACATACAAGCTTAGAATCTGACCATAGAATTATCTTCTCTGGGATAATACATCTTCTGTGACTGATTCTAAGTTAACAGAAAGCTTCATTACCACCCCCAAGACAAATCTGCACCAGTGATAATGAAATTCCGAAAGTCATCATGAAGAATCGATACTACTTCATTTTTACTGAGCAAAACCTTGTTACCACAGTTGAATGATAACAGCTTCCTCACTAGCTGTACTGAACAAGCTATGGAACCTTTCCTACAGAACAAAAGCATCTCTGCCTCTTTCCATCTTCCAGTACAATGAGTTCACAAGTAAACATTCAAGCAGTTTAGAAATGACATCTATGAATCATCTCTTCCAAGTTTGTCTGCATCTGAAACAAATGATGCTGAGATAATATAAAATATCAATCCTCCTCAACAGACATTTAGTACCAACAACTAATACAATTACTTTAGAGATCAACCAATGCAGAAACAGATACCACTCTTTTTGTCAGTGAATATGCCAGTGCTTCTTCAAGTAAAATAATAAGCTTCCTCACCATCATTTACAGAAATTCTTACGTTGATATTTCTATAGAACAAACATATTTGTCTTTCTCCAACTACCATGACACAGGGTACAGCAAATAGCAAACAAGTTTGGAATTGGCATCTGTTGAATTAACTTCTCTGGGAATTTCTTCATCTGCAAGGACCATATATGAAGTCACAGAAAATGTAATTTATTTTCATCTGATCATTCTGAATCAGTAACATATGTAAGCTCAAAAACAATCATCTTTGATCTGATACCATTTCTGTAAGTGAACAAATCCTAATAACTACAGAGGAATAATAACAGCTCTTTACCAACTGGTACAGAAATACCTATTACGATTTTTCAACTGAACAAATAAACACTTCTCCACTTATCTTCCATGACACAGAGTAAAACAAGTGAACATACAAGCTTAGAATCTGCATCCATGAAATATCTTCTCTGGGTATACATTCTTCTGGACTGATTCTAAGTTAACAGAAAGCTTCATTACCACCCCCCAAGACAAATCGCACCAGTGAATAATGCAAATTCCGAAGGCCATCAATTGAAGAATCGACTACTACTCACTTTTTACTGAGCAAACTTGTACCACAGTTGAAAGATAAACAGCTTCCTCACTAGCTGTTACTAACAAGCTATGGATCCTTTCCAACAGAACAAAGCATTTCTGTCTTTTTCCATCTTCCAGTACAATGAGTTTACCAAGTAAACATTCAAGCAGTTTAGAAACGACATCTATTGAATCATCTTTCCAAGTTTGTCTGCATCTGAAACAACTGATGGGAGATAACTAAAATATCAATCCCTCTCAACAGATCATTTAGTACAAAACTAATACAATTACTTAGAGAGTCAACCAATTGCAGAAACAGATACCACTTCTCTGTCAGTGAATATGCCAGTGCTTCTTCAAGTAAAATAATATCAGCTTCCTCACCATCATTTACAGAATCATCTTACGTTGATATTTCTATAGAACAAACATATTTGTTCTTCTCCAACTACCATGACACAGGGTACAGCAAATAGACAAACAAGTTTGAATTGGCATCTGTTGAATTAACTTCTCTGGGAATTTCTATCTGCAGGACCAAAATGAAGTCACAGAAAATGTTAATTTATTTTCATCTGATCATTCTGAATCAGTAACAAATATGCTAAGCTCAAAAAGCCAATCATCTTTGATACTGATACCATTTCCCAGTAAGTGAACAAATCCTATTACTACAGAAGGAATATAACCGTTCTTTACCAACTGGTACAGAAATACCTATTACAGATTTTTCAACTAACAAATAAACCCATCTCCACTTCATTCCTCGAACAGAGTAAAACAAGTGAACATACAAGCAGAATCTGCATCATAGAATTATCTTCTCTGGGAATTACTACATCTTTGACTGATTCTAAGTTAACAGAAAGCTTCATTACCACCTCCCAAGACAATCTGCACCAGTGATAATGCAAATTCCGAAAGTCCATCAATGAAGAATCGACTAATACTTCACTTTTTACTGAGCAAAACCTTGTTACCACAGTTGAATGATAACACTTCCTCACTAGCTGTTACTGAACAAGCTATGGATACCTTTCCACAGAACAAAGCATCTCTGTCTCTTTTCCATCTTTCAGTACAATGAGTTACCAAGTAAACATTCAAGCAGTTAGAAAGACATCTAGAATATCTCTTCCAAGTTTGTCTGCATCTGAAAAAACTGATGCTGAGATAATAAAAATATCAATCCTCCTCAACAGATCATTTAGTACCAACAACTATATATTACTTAGAGAGTCAACCAATTGCAGAAACAGATACCACTTTCTTGTCAGTGAAATGCCAGTGCTTCTCAAGTAAAATAATATCAGCTTCCTCACACATCTTACAGAATCATCTTACGTTGATATTTCTATAGAACAAACTATATTGTCTTCTCTCCAACTACCATGCACGGGTACAGCAAATAGACAAACAAGTTTGGAATTGGCATCTGTTGAATTAACTTCTCTGGGAATTTCTTCATTCGCAAGGACCAATAATGAAGTCACAGAAAATGTTAATTTATTTCATCTGAATTCTGAATCATAACAATATGCTAAGCTCAAAAAGCCAATCATCTTTTGATGCTATACCATTCTCATGTAAGTGAACAAATCCTATTAACTACAGAAGGAATAATAACAGCTTCTTTACCAACTGGTACAGAATACTATTACAGATTTTCAACTGAACAAATAAACTCCATCTCCACTTCTCTTCCACGACACAGAGTAAAACAAGTGAACATACAAGCTTAGAATCTGCATCCATAGAATTATCTTCTCTGGGTATTACTACATCTTCTGTGACTGATTCTAAGTTAACAGAAAGCTTCATTACCACCCCCACACAATGCACCAGTGACTAATGCAAATTCCGAAAGTCCATCAATTGAAGAATCGACTACTACTTCACTTTTTACGAGCAAAACCTTGTTACACAGTTGAAATGATAACAGCTTCCTCACTAGCTGTTACGAACAAGCTATGGATACCTTTCCACAGAACAAAGATTTCTGTCTCTTTCCATCTTCCAGTACAATGAGTTACCAAGTAAACATTCAAGCAGTTTAGAAACGACATCTATTGAATCATCTCTTCCAAGTTTGTCTGCATCTGAAACAACTGATGCTGAGATAACTAAAATATCAATCCCTCCCCAACAGCATATTAGTACCAACAACTATACAATTACTTTAGGAGTCAACCAATTGCAGAAACAGATACCACTTCTCTTGTCAGTGAATATGCCAGTGCTTCTTCAAGTAAAATAATATCAGCTTCCTCACCATCATTTAAGAATCATCTTACGTTGATATTTCTATAGAACAACATATTTGTCTTCTTCTCCAACTACCATGACACAGGGTACAGCAAATAGACAAACAAGTTGGGATTGGATCTGTTGAATTAACTCTCTGGGAATTTCTTCATCTGCAAGGACCAATAATGAAGTCACAGAAAATGTAATTTATTTTCATCTGATCATTCTGAATCAGTAACAATATGCTAAGCTCAAAAGCCAATCATCTTTGATACTGATACCATTTCCCTGTAAGTGAACAAATCCTATTAACTACAGAAGGAATAATAACAGCTTCTTTACCAACTGGTACAGAAATACCTATTACAGATTTTTCAACTGAACAATAAACTCATCTCCACTTCATCTTCCTCGAACAGAGTAAACAAGTGAACATACAAGCTTAGAATCTGCATCTAGAATTATCTTCTCTGGGAATTACTACATCTCTGTGACTGATTCTAAGTTAACAGAAAGCTTCATTACCACCTCCCAAGACAATCTGCACCAGTGATATAAATTCCGAAAGTCATCATGAAGAATCGAACTACTACTTCACTTTTTACTGAGCAAAACCTTGTTACCACAGTTGAGATGATAACAGTTCCTCACTAGCTGTTACTGAACAAGCTATGGATACCTTTCCTACAGAACAAAGGATCTTCCTGTTCTTTCTTCATCTTCGTACAATGAGTTCACCAAGTAAACATTCAAGCAGTTAGAAATGACATCTATTGAATCATCTCTTCCAAGTTTGTCTGCATCTGAAACCACAGATGCTCAGATAACTAAAATATCAATCCTTCCTCAACAGATTATTTAGTACCAACAACTAATACAATTACTTTAGAGAGTCACCAATTGCAGAAACAGATACCACTTCTTGTCAGTGATATGCCAGTGCTTCTTCAAGTAAATAATATCAGCTTCCTCACCATCATTTACAGAATCATCTTAGTTATTTATTTGAACAAACATATTTGTCTTCTTCTCCAACTACCATGACACAGGGTCAGCAAATAGACAAACAAGTTTGGAATTGGCATCTGTTGAATTAACTTCTCTGGGAATTTCTTCATCTGCAAGGACCATATGAAGTCACAGAAAATGTTAATTTATTTTCATCTGATCATTCTGAATCAGTAACAATATGCTAACTCAAAAAGCCAATCATCTTTGATCTGATACCATTTCCTGTAAGTGAACAAATCCTAATAACTACAGAAGGAATAATAACAGCTTCTTTACCAACTGGTACAGAAATACCTATACACGATTTTAAATGAACAAATAAACTCTCTCCCACTTCATCTCCATGACACAGAGTAAACAAGTGAACATACAAGTTAGAATCTGCATCCATAGAATTATCTTCTCTGGGTATTACTACATCTTCTGTGACTGATTCTAAGTTAACAGAAAGCTTCATTACCACCTCCCAAGACAAATCTGCACCAGTGAATATGCAAATTCCGAAGGCCATCAATTGAGAATCGACTACTACCCTTTTTACTAGCAAAACCTTGTTACCACAGTTGAAATGATAACACCTTCCTCACATAGCTGTTACTGAACAGCTATGGATACCTTTCCAACGAACAAAGCATTTCTGCTTCTTTTCCATCTTCCAGTACAATGAGTTTACCAAGTAAACATTCAGCAGTTTAGAAAGACATCTATGAATCATCTCTTCCAAGTTTGTCTGCATCTGAAACAACTGATGCGAGATAATAAAAAATATCAATCCTCCTAACAGATCATTTAGTACCAACAACTAATACAATTACTTTAGAGAGTCAACCAATTGCGAAAAAGATACCACTTCTTTTGTCAGTGAATATGCCAGTGCTTCTTCAAGTAAAATAATACAGCTTCCTCACCATCATTTACAGAATCATCTTAAGTTGATATTTTCTATAGAACAAACATATTTGTCTTCTTCTCCAACTACCATGACACAGGGTACAGCAAATAGTCAAACAAGTTTGGATTGGCATCTGTTGATTAACTTCTCTGGGATTCTTCATCTGCAAGGACCATTACTGAAGTCACAGAATGTAATTTATTTTATCTGATCATTCTGAATCAGTAACATATGGTAAGCTCAAAAACCAATCATCTTTTGATGCTGATACCATCTCTTGTAAGTGAACAAATCCTAATATACAGAGGAATAATAACAGCTTTTAACAACTGGTACAAATACCTATTACTGATTTTTCAACTGAACAATAACACTTCTCCACTTCATCTTCCATGACACAGAGTAAAACAAGTGAACATACAAGTTAGAATCGTCACTCAGAATTATCTTCTGGGTATTACTATTCTTTGTGACTATCTAAGTTACAGAAAGCTTCATTACCACCCCCAAGACAAATCTGCACCAGTGAATAATGCAAATTCCGAAAGGCCATCAATTGAAGAAACGACTACTACTACACTTTTACTGAGAAAACCGTTACCACAGTTGAAATGATAACAGCTTCCTCACTAGCTGTTTTACAACAAGCTATGGATACTTTCCAACAGAACAAAGCATTCTGTCTCTTTTCCATCTTCCAGTACAATGAGTTTACCAAGTAAACATTCAAGCAGTTTAGAAACGACATCTATGAATCATCTCTTCCAGTTTGTCTGCATCTGAAAAAACTGATGCTGAGATAACTAAAAAATCAATCCCTCCTCAACAGATCATTTATACAACAAACTATACAATTACTTTAGAGAGTCAAAATTGCAGAAACAGATACCACTCTTCTTTGTCAGTGAATTGCCAGTGCTTCTTCAAGTAAAATAATATCAGCTTCCTCACCATCATTTACAGAATCATCTTACGTTGATATTCTATAGAACAAACATATTTGTCTTCTTCTCCAACTACCAGACACAGGGTACAGCAAATAGACAAACAAGTTTGGAATTGGATCTGTTGAATTAACTTCTCTGGGAATTTCTTCATCTGCCAGGACAATAATGAAGTCACAGAAAATGTTAATTTTTTCATCTGATCATTCTGAATCAGTAACAAATATGCTAAGCTCAAAAAGCCAATCATCTTTGATACTGATACCATTTCCATGTAAGTGAACAAATCCTATTAACTACAGAAGGAATAATAACAGCTTCTTTACCAACTGGTACAGAAATACCTATTACAGATTTTTCAACTGAACAATAAACCATCTCCACTATCTTCCTCGACAGAGGTAAACAAGTGAACATACAAGCTTAGAATGCATCCATAGAATTATCTTCTCTGGGATTACACATCTTCTGTGACTGATTCTAAGTTAACAGAAAGCTTCATTACCACCTCCCAAGAACATCTGCACCAGTGACTAATGCAAATTCGAAGTCCATCAATTGAAGAATCGATACTACTACTTCACTTTTTACTGAGCAAAACCTTGTTACCACAGTGGATGATAACAGCTTCTCATAGCTGTTACTGAACAAGCTATGGATACCTTTCCACAGAACAAAGCATCTTGCCTCTTTTCCATCTTCCAGTACAATGAGTTTACCAAGTAAACATTCAAGCAGTTTAGAAAGACATCTATTGAATCATCTCTTCCAAGTTTGTCTGCATTTGAAAAAACTGATGCTGAGATAACTAAAAAATCAATCCTCTCCCAACAGTATTGTACCAACAACTAATACTATACTTTAGAGAGTCAACCAATTGCAGAAACAGATACCACTTCTTGTCAGTGAATATGCCAGTGCTTCTTCAAGTAAATAATATCTTCCCACCATCATTACAGAATCATCTTACGTTGATATTTCTATAGAACAAACTATTTGTCTTCTCCAACTACATGACACAGGGTACAGCAAATAGACAAACAAGTTTGGAATTGGCATCTGTTGAATTAACTTCTCTGGAATTTCTCATCTGCAGGACCAATAATGAAGTCACAGAAAATGTTAATTTATTTTCATCTGATCATTCTGAATCAGTAACAATATGCTAAGCTCAAAAAGCCAATCATCTTTTGATCTATACCATTTCTCTTGTAAGTGAACAAATCCTATTAACTACAGAGGAATAATAACAGCTTCTTACCAACGGTAGAAATACTATTACAGATTTTTCAACTGAAAAAAAACTCCATCTCCACTTCTCTTCCATCGACACGAGTAAACAGTGAACATACAAGCTTAGAATCTGCATCCATAGAATATCTTCTCTGGGTATTACTACATCTTCTGTGACTGATTCTAAGTTAACAGAAGCTTCATACCACTCCCAAACAAACTGCACCAGTGATAATGCAATTCCGAAAGTCCATCAATTGAAGAATCGACTACTACTTCACTTTTACGAGCAAAACCTTGTACCACAGTTGAAATTATAACACTTCCTCACTAGCTGTTACTGAACAAGCTATGGATACCTTTCCACAGAACAAGCATTTCGTCTCTTTTCCATCTCCAGTACAATGAGTTACCAAGTAAACATTCAAGCAGTTTAGAAACGACACTATTGAATATCTCTTCCAAGTTTGTCTGCATCTGAAACAACTGATGCTGAGATAACTAAAATTCAATCCCTCCCCAACAGATCATTTAGTCCATACAACAACTAATACATTACTTTAGAGAGTCAACCAATTGCAGAAAACAGATACCAATTCTCTTGTGTGAATATGCCAGTGCTTCTTCAAGTAAAATAATATCAGCTTCCTCACCATCATTAGAATCATCTTACGTTGATATTTCTATAGAACAAACTATTTGTCTTCTTTCCAACTCCATGACACAGGGTACAGCAAATAGACAAACAAGTTGGGATTGGCATCTGTTGAATTAACTTCTCTGGGAATTTCTTCATCTGCAAGGACCAATAATGAAGTCACAGAAAATGTTAATTTATTTTCATCTGATCATTCTGAATCAGTAACAAATATGCTAAGCTCAAAAAGCCAATCATCTTTTGATACTGATACCATTTTCCATGTAAGTGAACAAATCCTATTAACTACAGAAGGAATAATAAAACGCTTCTTTACCAACTGGTACAGAAATACCTATTACAGATTTTTCAACTGAACAAGTAAACTCCATCTCCACTTCATCTTCCTCGATACAGAGTAAAACAAGTGAACATACAAGCTTAGAATCTGCATCCATAGAATTGTCTTCTCTGGGAATTACTACATCTTCTGTGACTGATTCTAAGTTAACAGAAAGCTTCATTACCACCTCCCAAGACAATTCTGCACCAGTGACTTATGTAAATTCCGAAAGTCCATCAATTGAAGAATCGACTACTACTTCACTTTTTACTGAGCAAAACCTTGTTACCACAGTTGAGATGATAACAGCTTCCTCACTAGCTGTTACTGAACAAGCTATGGATACCTTTCCACAGAAAAAAAAGCTCTGCTCTTTTCCATCTTCCAGTACAATGAGTTCACCAAGTAAACATTCAAGCAGTTTAGAAAGACATCATTATGATCATCTCTTCCAAGTTTGTCTTGCATCTGAAACACATGATGCAGATAACTAAAATATCAATCCTTCCTCAACAGATTATTTAGTACCAACAACTAATACAATTACTTTAGAGAGTCAACCAATTGCAGAAACAGATACCACTTCTCTTGTCAGTGAATATGCAGTGCTTCTTCAAGTAAATAATATCAGCTTCCTCACCATCATTTACAGAATCATCTTACGTTGATATTCTATAGAACAAACATATTTGTCTTCTTCTCCAACTACCATGACACAGGGTACAGCAAATAGAAAAAAAGTTTGGATTGGCATCTGTTGAATTAACTTCTCTGGGAATTTCTTCATCTGCAAGGACCATATGAAGTACAGAAAATGTCAATATTTTTCATCTGATCATTCTGAATCAGTAACAGATATGCTAACTCAAAAAGCCAATCATCTTTTGATCTGATACCATTTCCTTGTAAGTGAACAAATCCTAATACTACAGAAGGAATAATAACAGCTTCTTTACCACTGGTACAGAAATACCTATAACGTTTCAACTGAACAAATAAACTATGTTCCACTTCATCTTCCCTGACACAGAGAAACAAGTGAACATACAAGTTAGAATCTGCATCCATAGAATTATCTTCTCTGGGTATTACTACATTTCTGTGAGATTCTAAGTTAACAGAAAGCTTCATTACCACCTCCCAAGACACAATCTGCACCAGTGAATATGCAAATTCCGAAGGCCATCAATTGAAGAATCGACTACTACACCCTTTTTACTGAGCAAAACTTGTTACCACAGTTGAAAGATAAACACTTCCTCACTAGTGTTACTGAACAAGCTATGGATACCTTTCCACAGAACAAAGCATTCTGTCTCTTTCCATCTTCCAGTACAATGAGTTTACCAAGTAAACATTCAAGCAGTTAGAAATGACATCTATAGATAATCTCTTCCAAGTTTGTCTGCATGAAACAACTGATGTGAGATATTAAAATATCAATCCTCCTCAACAGATCATTTGTACCAACAACAATACAATTACTTTAGAGAGTCAACCAATTGCAGAAACAGATCCCTCTTCTTGTCAGTGATATGCCAGTGCTTCTTCAAGTAAAATAATATCAGCTTCCTCACCATCATTTACAGAATATCTTACGTTGATATTTCTATAAAAAACATATTTGTCTTCTTCTCCAACTACCTGACACGCGGGTACAGCAAATAGCAAACAAGTTTGGAATTGGCATCTGTTGAATTAACTTCTCTGGGAATTTCTTCATCTGCAAGGACCATTATGAAGTCACAGAAAATGTCAATATTTTCATCTGATCATTCTGAATCAGTAACGATATGTTAAGCTCAAAAATCCATCATCTTTTGATGTGATACCATTTCTCTTGTAAGTGAACAAATCCTAATAACTACAGAAGGAATAATAACAGCTTCTTTACCAACTGGTACAGAAAACCTATTAATGATTTTTCAACTGAACAAATAAACACTGTCTCCACTTCATCTTCCATGACACAGAGTAAAACAGTGAACATACAAGCTTAGAATCTGCATCCATAGAATTATCTTTCTGGGTATATATATCTTCTGTGACTATTCTAAGTTAACAGAAAGCTTCATTACCACCCCCCAAGACAAATCTGCACCAGTGCATAATGCAAATTCCGAAAGGCATCAATTGAAGACTACTACTACACTTTTTACTGAGCAAAACCTTGTTACCACAGTTGAAATGTACAGCTTCCTCACTAGCTGTTAATAAACAAGCTATGGATACCTTTCCAAAGAAACAAAGCATTTCGTCTCTTTTCCATCTTCCAGTACAATGAGTTACCAAGTAAACATTCAAGCAGTTTAGAACGACATCTATTGAATCATCTCTTCCAAGTTTGTCTGCATCTGAAACAACTGATGTGAGATAACTAAAATATATATCCTCCTCAACAGATCATTTAGTACCAACAACTAATACAATTACTTTAGAGGTAACCAATTGCAGAAACAGATACCACTTCTCTGTCAGTGAATATGCCAGTGCTTCTTCAAGAATAATATCAGCTTCCTCACCATCATTTACAGAATCATCTTACGTTGATATTTCATAGAACAAACATATTTGTCTTCTTCTCCAACTACCATGACACGGGTACAGCAAATAGACAAACAAGTTTGGAATTGGCATCTGTTGAATTAACTTCTCTGGGAATTTCTTCATCTGCAAGGACCAATAATGAAATCACAGAAAATGTTAATTTATTTTCATCTGATCATTCTGAATCAGTAACAAATATGCTAAGCTCAAAAAGCCAATCATCTTTTGATACTGATACCATTTCCCGTAAGTGAACAAATCCTATAACTACAGAAGGAATTAACAGCTTCTTACCAACTGGTACAGAAATACCTATTACAGATTTTAACTGAAACAAGTAAACTCCATCTCCACTCTTCTCCTCGATACAGAGTAAAACAAGTGAACATACAAGCTTAGAATCTGCAAATTCCGAAAGGCCATAATTGAAGAAAAGAATCGACTACTACTCACTTTTACATGAGCAAAACCTTGTTACCACAGTTGAGATGAACAGCTTCCTCACTAGCTGTTACTGAACAAGCTATGATACCTTTCCTAACAGACAAAGCATCTCTTGCCTCTTTCCATTTTCCAGTACAATGAGTTCACCAAGTAAACATTCAAGCAGTTTAGAAATGACATCTATAGAATCATCTCTTCCAAGTTTGTGCATCTGAAACAAATGATGCTGAGATAAAAAATATCAATTCCTCCCAACGATTATTTAGTACCAACAACTAATACAATTACTTTAGAGAGTCAACCAATTGCAAAAACAGATACCACTTCTCTTGTCAGTGAATATGCCAGTGCTTCTTCAAGTAAATAATATCAGCTTCCACCATCATTTACAGAATCATCTTACGTTGATATTTCTTTAGAAAACAACTTATTTTTCTCTCCAACTACATGACACAGGGTACAGCAAATAGACAAACAAGTTTGGAATTGGCATTGTTGAATTAATTCTCTGGGAATTTCTTCATCTGCAAGGACCAATAATGAGTCACAGAAAATTAATTTATTTTCATCTGATATTCTGAATCAGTAACGATGCTAAGCTCAAAAAGCCAATCATCTTGATGCTATACCATTCTCTGTAAGTGAACAAATCCTATTAACTACAGAAGGAATAATAACAGCTTCTTTACCAACTGGTAAGCAGAAACGCTATTACAGATTTTCACAACTGAAAAAATAACTCCATCTCCACTTCTCTTCACGACACAGAGTAAAACAAGGAACATACAAGCTTAGAATCTGCATCCATAGAATTATCTTCTCTGGGATACTACATCTTCTGTGACTGATTCTAAGTTAACAGAAAGCTTCATTACCACTCCAAACAATCTGCACCAGTGGACTAATGCAAAATCCGAAAGTCCATCAATTGAAGATGACTACTACTTCACTTTACAGAGCAAACCTTGTTACCACAGTTGAAATGATAACAACCTTCCTCACTATGTTACTGAACAAGCTATGGATACCTTTCCAACAGAACAAAGCATTTCTGTCTCTTTTTCATTCTCCAGTACAATGAGTTACAAGTAAACATTCAAGCAGTTTAGAAACGACATCTATTGAATCATCCTTCCAAGTTTGTCTGCATCTGAAACAAACTGATGTGAGAAACTAAAATATCAATCCCTCCCAACAGATCATTTAGTACCAACAACATACAATTACTTTAGAGAGTCAACCAATTGCAGAAACAGATACCACTTCTCTTGTCAGTGAATATGCCAGTGCTTCTTCAAGTAAAATAATATCAGCTTCCTCACCATCATTTAGAGAATCATCTTACGTTGATATTTCTATAGAACAAACATATTTGTCTTCTTCTCCAACTACCATGACACAGGGTACAGCAAATAGACAAACAAGTTTGGGATTGGCATCTGTTGAATTAACTTCTCTGGGAATTTCTTCATTGCAAGGACCAATAATGAGTACAGAAAATGTTAATTTATTTCATCTGATCATTCTGAATCAGTAACAAAATGCTAAGCTCAAAAAGCAATCATCTTTGATACTGATACCATTTCCCATGTAAGTGAACAAATCCTATTAACTACAGAAGGAATAATAACAGCTTCTTTACCAACTGGTACAGAAATACCTATTACAGATTTTTCAACTGAACAAGTAAACTCCATCTCCACTTCATCTTCCTCGATACAGAGTAAAACAAGTGAACATACAAGCTTAGAATCTGCATCCATAGAATTATCTTCTCTGGGAATTACTACATCTTCTGTGACTGATTCTAAGTTAACAGAAAGCTTCATTACCACCTCCCAAGACAATTCTGCACCAGTGACTATGAAATTCCGAAAGTCCATCAATTGAAGAATCGACTACTACTTCACTTTTTACTGAGCAAAACCTTGTTACCACAGTTGAGATGAAACAGCTTCCTCACTAGCTGTTACTGAACAAGCTATGGATAACTTCCTACAGAACAAAGCATCTCTGCTCTTTTCCATCTTCAGTACAATGAGGTACCAAGTAAACATTCAAGCAGTTTAGAAGACATCTATAGAATCATCTCTTCCAAGTTTGTCTGCATCTGAAAAAACACTGAGTGAGATAACTTAAAAATATCAATTCTCCTCAACAGATCATTTAGTACCAACAACTAATACAATTACTTTAGAGAGTCAACCAATTGCAGAAACAGATACCACTCTTTGTCAGTGAATATGCAGGCTTTCTTCAAGTAAAAATAATATCAGCTTCCTCACCATCATTTACAGAATCATCTTACGGATATTCTATAGAACAAACATATTTGTCTTCTTCTCCAACTACCATGACACAGGTACAGCAAATAGACAAACAAGTTTGGAATTGGCATCTGTTGAATTAACTTCTCTGGGAATTTCTTATCTGCAGGACCATTATGAAGTCACAGAAAATGTTAATTTATTTTCATCTGATCATTCTGAATCAGTAACAGATATGCTAAGCTCAAAAAGCCAATCATCTTTTGATGCTGATACCATTTCTCTTAAGTGAACAAATCCTAATAACTACAGAAGGAATAATAACAGCTTCTTTACCAACTGGTACAGAAATACTATTACGATTTTTCAACTGAACAAATAAACACTCTCCATCATCTTCCATGACACAGAGTAAAACAAGTGAACATACAAGCTTAGAATCTGCATCCATAGAATTATCTTCTCTGGGTATTACTAATCTTCTGTGACTGATTCTAAGTTAACAGAAAGCTTCATTACCACCCCCCAAGACAATCTGCACCAGTGTATATGCAAATTCCGAAAGGCCATCAATTGAAGAAAGACTACTACTACACTTTTTACTGAGCAAAACCTTGTTACCACAGTTGATGAATGATAACAGTCCTCACTAGCTGTTACTAACAAGCTATGGATACCTTTCCAACAGAACAAGCATTTGTGTCTTTTCATCTTCCAGTACAATGAGTTTACCAAGTAACATTCAAGCAGTTTAGAAACGACATCTATTGATCATCTCTTCCAAGTTTGTGCATCTGAAACAATGATGCTGAGATAACTGAAAATATCAATCCCTCCCAACAGATCATTTAGTACCAACAACTAATACAATTACTTTAGAGAGTCAACCAATTGCAGAAACAGATACCACTTCTTTGTCAGTGAATATGCCAGTGCTTCTTCAAGTAAAAATAATATCAGCTTCCTCACCATCATTTAAGAATCATCTTACGTTGATATTTCTATAGAACAAACATATGTCTTTCTCTCCCACTACCATGACACGGGTACAGCAAAGAACAAAAAATTTGGGATTGGCATCTGTTGAATTAACTTCTGGGAATTTCTTCATCTGCAAGGACCAATAATGAAGTCACAGAAAAGTTAATTTATTTTCATCTGATATTCTGAATCAGTAACAATATGCTAAGCTCAAAAAGCCAATCATCTTTTGATACTGATACCATTTCCTGTAAGTGAACAAATCCTATTAACTACAGAAGGAATAATAACAGCTTCTTTACCAACTGGTACAGAAATACCTATTACAGATTTTTCAACTGAACAAATAAACTCCTCTCCACTTCATCTTCCTCGAACAGAGTAAAACAAGTGAACATACAAGCTTAAGATCTGCATCCATAGATATCTTCTCTGGGATTACTACATCTTCTGGACTATGATTCTAAGTTAACAGAAAGCTTCATTACCACCTCCAAAAAATCTGCACCAGTGATATATGAAATTCCGAAAGTCATCAATTGAAGAATCGAACTACTACTTCACTTTTTACTGAGCAAAACCTGTACCACAGTTGAAATGATAACGCTTCCTCACTAGCTGTTACTGAACAAGCTATGGATACCTTTCCACAGAACAAAGCATTCTGCCTCTTTCCATCTTCCAGTACAATGAGTTTTCCAAGTAAACATTCAAGCAGTTTAGAAAGACATCTATGAATCATCTCTTCCAAGTTTGTCTGCATCTGAAACACTGATGCTGAGATAACTAAAAATATCAATCCTTCCTCAACGATCATTTAGTACCAACAACTAATACAATTACTTTAGAGAGTCAACCAATTGCAGAAAACAGATACCACTTCTCTTGTCAGTGAATATGCCAGTGCTTCTTCAAGTAAATAAATCAGCTTCCTCACCATCATTTACAGAATCATCTTAGTTGATATTTCTATTAGAACAAACATATTGTCTTCTTCTCCAACTACCATGACACAGGGTACAGCAAATAGACAAACAAGTTTGGAATTGGCATCTGTTGAATTAACTTCTCGGGAATTTCTTCATCTGCAAGGACAATAATGAAGTCACAGAAAATGTCAATTTATTTTCATCTGATCATGAATCAGTAACAAGATATGCTAACTCAAAAAGCCAATCATCTTTTGATTCTGATACCATTTTCTGTAAGTGAACAAATCCTAATAACTACAGAAGGAATAATAACAGCTTCTTTACCACTGGTACAGAAATACCTATAAGATTTTTCAACTGAACAAATAAACTCTGTCTCCACTTCATCTCCATACACAGAGTAAACAAGTGAACATACAAGTTAAATCGCATCCATAGAATTATCTTCTCTGGGTATTACTACATCTTCTGTGACTGATTCTAAGTTAACAGAAAGCTTCATTACAACCTCCAAGACAAATCTGCACCAGTGAATAATGCAAATTCCGAAAGGCATCAATTGAAGAACGACTACTACAACTTTTTACTGAGCAAAAACTTGTTACCACAGTGTTGAAATGATAACAGCTTCCTCACTAGCTGTTACAACAAGCTATGGATACCTTTCCACAGAACAAAGCATTCTGTCTCTTTTCCATCTCAGTACAATGAGTTACCAAGTAAACATTCAAGCAGTTTAGAAATGACATCTATGAATCATCTTTCCAAGTTGTCTGCATCTGAAACAACTGATGCTGAGATAATTAAAAATATCAATTCCTCCTCAACAGATCATTTAGTACCAACAACTAATACAATTACTTTAGAGAGTCAACCAGTTGCAGAAACAGATACCACTTCTTTTGTCAGTGAATATGCCAGTGCTTCTTCAAGTAAAATAATATCAGCTTCCTCACCATCATTTACAGAATCATCTTACGTTATATTTCTATAGAACAAACATATTTGTCTTCTTCTCCAACTACCATGACACAGGGTACAGCAAATAGTCAAACAAGTTTGGAATTGGCATCTGTTGAATAATTCTTGGGAATTTCTTCATCTGCAAGGACCATTACTGAAGTCACAGAAAATGTCAATTTATTTTCATCTGATCATTCTGAATCAGTAACAGATATGGTAAGCTCAAAAAGCCAATCATCTTTTGATGCTGATACCATTTCTCTTGTAAGTGAACAAATCCTAATAACTACAGAAGGAATAATAACAGCTTCTTTACCAACTGGTACAGAAATACCTATTACTGATTTTTCAACTGAACAAATAAACACTGTCTCACTTCATCTTCCATGACACAGAGGTAAAACAAGTGAACATACAAGCTAGAATCTGCATCCATAGAATTATCTTCTCTGGGTATTACATATCTTCTGTGACTGATTCTAAGTAACAGAAAGCTTCATTACCACCCCCCAAGACAAATCTGCACCAGTGAATAATGCAAATTCCGAAAGTCCATCAATTGAAGAAACGACTACTATCACTTTTTACTGAGCAAAAACCTTGTTACCACAGTTGAAATGATAACAGCTTCCTCACTAGCTGTTACTAACAAGTATGGATACCTTTCCAACAGAACAAAGCATTTCTCGTTCTTTTCCATTCCAGTACAATGAGTTTACCAAGTAAACATTCAAGCAGTTTAGAAACGACATCTATTGAATCATCTCTTCCAAGTTGTTGTCATCTGAAAAACTGATGCTGAGATAACTAAAATAATCAATCCCTCCTCAACAGATCATTTAGTACCAACAACTAATACAATTACTTTAGAGAGTCAACCAATTGCAGAAACAGATACCACTTCTCTTGTCAGTGAATATGCCAGTGCTTCTTCAAGTAAAATAATATCAGCTTCTCACCATCATTTACAGAATCATCTTACGTTGATATTTCTATAGAACAACAATTTGTCTTCTTCTCCAAACCATGACACAGGGTACAGCAAATAGACAAACAAGTTTGGAATTGGCATCTGTTGAATAACTTCTCTGGGAATTTCTTCATCTGCAAGGACCAATAATGAAGTCACAGAAAATGTTAATTATTTTCATCTGATCATTCGAATCAGTAACAAATATGCTAAGCTCAAAAAGCCAATCATCTTTGATACTGATACCATTTCCCTGTAAGTGAACAAATCCTATAACTACAGAAGGAATAATAAACAGCTCTTTACCAACTGGTACAGAAATACCATTACAGATTTTTTCAAACTAAAAATAATCCATCTCCACTTATCTTCCTCGATACAGAGTAAAACAAGTTGATACATTACAATAGTCATTCATGAATTCTAAGCAAATCCATGACAAGTCCATCAATTGAAGAATCGACTACTACTTCACTTTTTACTGAGCAAAACCTTGTACCACAGTTGAATGATAACACTTCCTCACTAGCTGTTACTGAACAAGCTATGGAAACCTTTCCTACAGAACAAAGCATTCTGTCTCTTTTCCATCTTCCAGTACAATGAGTTCACCAAGTAAACATTCAAGCAGTTAGAAATGACATCTATAGAATCATCTCTTCCAAGTTTGTCTGCATCTGAAAAAACTGATGCTGAGATAACTTAAAAATATCAATCCTCCTCAACAGATATTTAGTACCAACAACTAATACAATTACTTTAGAGAGTCAACCAATTGCAGAAACAGATACCACTTCTTTGTCAGTGAATATGCCAGTGCTTCTTCAAGTAAAATAATATCAGCTTCCTCACCATCATTTACAGAATCATCTTACGTTGATATTTCTTTAGAACAAACTTATTTGTCTTCGTCTCCAACTATCATGACACAGGGTACAGCAAATAGACAAACAAGTTTGGAATTGGCATCTGTTGAATTAACTTCTCTGGGAATTTCTTCATCTGCAAGGACCAATAATGAAGTCACAGAAAATGTTAATTTATTTTCATCTGATCATTCTGAATCAGTAACAGATATGCTAAGCTCAAAAAGCCAATCATCTTTTGATGCTAATACCATTTCTCTGTAAGTGAACAAATCTAATAAATACAGAAGGAATAATAACAGCTTCTTTACCAACTGGTACAGAAAACTATTACATTTTTCACATGAACAAATAAACTCCATCTCCACTTCTCTTCCAGACACAGAGTAAAACAAGTGAACATACAAGCTTAGAATCTGCATCCATAGAAATATCTCTCTGGGTATTACTACATCTTCTGTGATGATTCTAAGTTAACAGAAAGCTTCATTCCACCTCCCAAACAATCTGCACCAGTGACTAATGCAAATTCCGAAAGCCATCAATTGAAGAATCGACTACTACTTCACTTTTTACGAGCAAAATTGTTACCACAGTTGAAATGATAACAGCTTCCTCACTAGCTGTTACTGAACAAGCTATGGATACCTTTCCAACAGAACAAGCATTCTGTCTCTTTTCCATCTCCAGTACAATGAGTTTACCAAGTAAACATTCAAGCAGTTTAGAAAGACATCTATTGAATCATCTCTTCCAAGTTTGTCTGCATCTGAAACAAACTGATGCTGAGATAAACTAAATATCAATCCCTCCCAACAGATCATTTAGTACACAACAACTAATACAATTACTTTGAGGAGTCAACCAATTGCAGAAACAGATACCACTTCTTTGTCAGTGAATATGCCAGTGCTTCTTCAAGTAAAATAATATCAGCTTCCTCACCATCATTTAGAATCATCTTACGTTGATATTCTATAGAACAAACATATTTGTCTTCTTCTCCAACTACCATGACACAGGGTACAGCAAATAGACAAACAAGTTTGGAATTGGCATCTGTTGAATTAACTTCTCTGGGAATTTCTTCATCTGCAAGGACCAATAATGAAGTCACAGAAAATGTTAATTTATTTTCATCTGATCATTCTGAATCAGTAACAAATATGCTAAGCTCAAAAAGCCAATCATCTTTTGATACTGATACCATTTCCCATGTAAGTGAACAAATCCTATTAACTACAGAAGGAATAATAACAGCTTCTTTACCAATGGTACAGAAATACCTATTACAGATTTTTCAACTGAACAAGTAAACTCCATCTCCACTTCATCTTCCTCGATACAGAGTAAAACAAGTGAACATACAAGCTTAGAATCTGCATCCATAGAATTATCTTCTCTGGGAATTACTACATCTTCTGTGACTGATTCTAAGTTAACAGAAAGCTTCATTACCACCTCCCAAGACAATCTGCACCAGTGACTTATGTAAATTCCGAAAGTCCATCAATTGAAGAATCGACTACTACTTCACTTTTTACTGAGCAAAACCTTGTTACCACAGTTGAGATGATAACAGCTTCCTCACTAGCTGTTACTGAACAAGCTATGGATACCTTTCCTACAGAACAAAGCATCTCTGCCTCTTTCCAATCTCCAGTACAATGAGTTCACCAAGTAAACATTCAAGCAGTTTAGAAATGACATCTATAGAATCATCTCTTCCAAGTTTGTCTGCATCTGAAACAACTGATGCTGAGATAATTAAAAATATCAATTCCTCCTCAACAGATCATTTAGTACCAACAACTAATACAATTACTTTAGAGAGTCAACCAATTGCAGAAACAGATACCATTCTTTTGTCAGTGAATATGCCAGTGCTTCTTCAAGTAAAATAATATCAGCTTCCTCACCATCATTTACAGAATCATCTTACGTTGATATTTCTATAGAACAAAACTATTTGTCTTTTCTCCAACTACCATGACACAGGGTACAGCAAATAGACAAAAAAGTTTGGAATTGGCATGTTGAATTAACTTCTCTGGGAATTTCTTCATCTGCAAGGACCAATATGAAGTCACAGAAAATGTCAATTTATTTCATCTGATCATTCTGAATCAGCTAAGATATGTAAGCTCAAAAAGCCAATCATCTTTGATGGATGATACCATTTCCTTGTAAGTGAACAAATCCTAATAACTACAGAAGGAATAATAACAGCTTCTTTACCAACTGGTACAGAAATACCTATTACGATTTTTCAATGAACAAATAAAACACTGTCTCCACTTCATCTTCCATGACACAGAGTTAAAACAAGTGAACATACAAGCTTAGAATCTGCATCCATAGAATTATCTCTCTGGGATTACTACATCTTCTGTGACTGATTCTAAGTTAACAGAAAGCTTCATTACCACCTCCCCAAGCAAATCTGCACCAGTGAATAATGCAAATTCCGAAAGGCCATCAATTGAAGAATCGACTACTAATACTTTTTACTGAGCAAAACCTTGTTACCACAGTTGAAATGATAACAGCTTCCTAACTAGCTGTACTGAAACAAGTATGGATACCTTTCCAACAGAACAAAGCATTTCTGTCTCTTTTCTCTCCAGTACAATGAGTTTACCAAGTAAACATTCAAGCAGTTTAGAAAGACATCTATTGAATCATCTCTTCCAAGTTTGTTGCATCTGAAACAACTGATGCTGAGATAACTAAAAAATATCACTCCTCCTCAACAGATAATTAGTACCAACAACTAATACAATTACTTTAGAGAGTCAACCAATTGCAGAAACAGATACCACTTCTTTGTCAGTGAATATGCCAGTGCTTCTTAAGTAAAATAATCAGCTTCCTCACCATCATTTACAGAATCATCTTACGTTGATATTTCTATAGAACAAACATATTGTCTTCTTCTCCAAATACCATGACACAGGGTACAGCAAATAAGACAAACAAGTTGGAATTGGCATCTGTGTGAATTAACTTCTCTGGGAATTTCTTCATCTGCAAGGACCATAATGAAGTCACAGAAAATGTTAATTTATTTCATCTGATCATTCTGAATCAGTAACAAATATGCTAAGTCAAAAAGCCAATCATTTTGATTGATGTACCATTTCCCCATGTAAGTGAACAAATCCTATTAACTACAGAAGGAATAATAACAGCTTCTTTAACCAACTGGTACAGAAATACCTTACAGATTTTTCAACAAACAAGTTAAACTCCATCGCCACTTCATCTTTCTCGATTACAGTGTCTAAAACAAGCCATGAACCATACAATTCTGTGTGATTAGAATCTGCAAATCCGAAAAGTCCATTCAATTGACAGAATCGAATACTACTCACTTTTTACTGAGCAAAACCTTGTTACCACAGTTGAGATGATAACAGCTCCTCACTAGTGTTACTGAACAAGCATGAATACCTTTCCTACAGAACAAGATCTCTGCTCTTTTCCATCTTCCAGTACAATGAGTTCACCAAGTGTAAACATTCAAGCAGTTTAGAACATGACATCTTAGAATCATCTCTTCCAAGTTTGTCTGCATCTGAAAAAATGATGCTGAGATAATTAAAAATATCAATCTCCAACAGATATTTAGTACCAACAACTAATACTTTACTTTAGAGAGTCAAACACGCAATGAGAAACAGTACCACTTCTCTTGTCAGTGAATATGCCAGTGCTTCTTCAAGTAGAATAATATCACTTCCTCACCATCATTTACAGAATCATCTTACGTTGATATTTCTTTAGAACAAACTTATTTGTCTTCGTCTCCAACTATCATGACAAGGGTACGCAAAAGACAAACACAGTTTGGAATTGGATCTGTGTGAATTACTTCTCTGGGAATTTATCATCGTGCAAGGACCAATAATGAAGTCACAGAAAATGTTAATTTTTTCATCTGATAATCTGATCAGTACAGATATGCTAAGTCAAAAAAGCCAATCATCTTTTGATGCTAATACCATTTTCTTGTAAGTGAACAAATCCTATTAACTACAGAAGGAATAAATAACAGCTTCTTTACAACTGGTACAGAACTAGCACTTACAGATTTTTCACGAACAACCCCCCCCTCCCTCCATCTCCACTTCGTCTCCACGAACAGAGGTAAAAACAACGT